>PVIH01010958.1:0-30071 GCA_004025045.1 Sigmodon hispidus
TAAAAGCTGAAATGGAAGCAATAAAAAAGGCACAAAATGAGGCAAAGATGGAAATAGAAAACCTGAAGAAAAAAGCTGGAACCACAGATACAAGCATAACAAACAGAGTTCAAGAGATGGAAGATAGAATCTCTGAAGTGGAAGACTCAGTAGCTCAAATAGATATATCAGTCAAAGAAAATAGTAAAACTAAAAAAGAAAACAAATCCCACACTAACAGAAATGTAGAGGAGCAGGAAAAGCTTGTATCCAGGATGATACACACCCCCAAAATAGGCTTTAAACCTGTAACACAAGGCTGGAGAGATGGTTCAGTGTTTAAGAGCTCTCACTGTTCTTCCGAAAGACCTGAGTTTGATTCCCAGCATCCACATAGCAGCTAACAACTGTCTGTAATTCTAAGATCTGACACCCTTACAGTTATACATGCAGGCAAAACACCAATTCACATAGAATAAAAATAAATATTTTAAAAAAATTGTAATACAGATAGGATTATTATTGATATATAATGATAAAAATGAGTTCAACAAAAGGACATAACTGTATGCACATTAATACTCAAAATGGGACAAAACAGATGGACTACAAAGGCAAGCAGTCTCTCTGAGATTGTACTTGGTGTTTCTAGATTAGATTTTGAAAAAAAAATGGCAGAAAACTATGGAGATGATTATTTCAACAAGCCCAACAGAAGATGGGAAAGGACCCAGAGCTGACTTACCAAATTCTCAGCCTTGGGGGACTCCCCTCCAGAACAGCATCCAGTGGTGAAGCATTCACACCTTTCTCATTAACTCACCTGAAATGTTCTTCAGTGCAGATCACCCTCTCATTCATAAAACAAGTCTTCAATACTTCAAAAACAATACCAGCCATGGAATAAAATTACAAATTGAAAGCAAAAAGGACTATGGAAATTTTACAGTTACTTGGAATTACATATCAAATCAAAAATGGAAGGGTCATATCACTCCATTCAGAATGGTAATTAACAGAAAAACTTAAAGATTGCCAGGTACATGCCATTACTCCCAGCATTTGGGAGACAGGGAGAAACTCTCCATGAGGTCAAAGCCAAACTGGGCTACATGGTGAGACATTGTCTAAAAACAAACTAAGTGAAAATATCAAGTAGAGGGTTGATGATGGCTGATGGGATGAAAGCACAAACCTGATGACCTGAGTTTAATCTCCAGAACCCACAAAAAAGTGGGAGAGACGAACTTTACAAATATTCTTTAACCTCCTCATGGATACAGTATCATGCACCCCTGTGCACACACAAATGCACACATGCATGCACACACAAAATAATAATAATTATCATGATAAAAAATAATAATGAGATTTTTAAATGGATCATACTTACAAAGACATGAAGAAAGAAATCTGTACACACTATTGGCTAGGATGTAAATTAATAAAACCATTATAGAAAACAGGTTGTTATTTCCAAAGAATAAGAAATAGAATTACCACATGATCTAGCAGTTCTACTGTACATACCCAAAGAAACTGACCTCAGTGTGTTCAAAGAAAGAAACAAACAAACAAAAAACTTTTACCAGATAGCTAACATATGAAATTAATCTAGGAGATCATTGATGGATGAATGGATACAGAAAATATGAAACACCAAACAGTGGAATACTGTTGAGCCATAAAAAGCACAAACTCCCCATCATCTGCAGCAATATGGATGAGCTTGAGCATATTATACTGAGTGAAATGATGTAGACATAGAAGACAATCACTGTATTCTCTCTTATACTTGTCAGTGCCATGGAAGAATATACCATGACAGTTATAGAGGATGACAGAAGCAGTTATAAAGGGAGGGTAGTTAAGAATAGTATTGTCCTAAACAAGACAAGTGATTTGTGTTGTATGAAAGAGTAAAGAACTGTGGTTGCAATAATAACTAGTAAAGCACTCTGGTTGGCAATGTGTATTTCAAAAAAATAATAGAAATTAAATATTTCCCCCACAAATGGCAATTTTTTAGTACTGTATATGCTTTTTACTTTGATCATCCATGTACATAATATCTATCTATTAATGTTTTTCAATTAAGAGAAAAAACGTATGGCACAAAAGGCAAAATATTGTTCAAGAAAGGTTCTATCATCCCATGTGCCACTAAAAGCCATAAGCAACACCTGCTCATATTCTTTTCCTACTTTATTTACTTATTTGGTCTTTTGAGGCAGGGGTGCATGTATCCCTGCTTTGCCTCACTTTGGATCCTCCTACTCATACTCCCTCAGTCTTGATGTAACAGGTGTGCACCATGTCTCAGTGAAGTTCATTTTAATATTTTATCAATTTAACCCTTTGCAATGTCTTGGTTCTTGTGTTCTTCAGCTTGTTATGAATGTAGTTATCACAACAGAAGTAAACATGGTTTTGTGTGAAGCTTCTCTTTAGTCTGGATTCTATGGTAGAAAAAGTGCTCAAGAAGCAATCAGCCCTGCAGAGTTCCATCACATGTATGCTACCCTAATCATTTAGAATTATCAGGAAAAGAAGAAAAATATTTTACTGCAAGTTGCTACTTAAAGTTAATGTTGGAAGGTAGCCGTTGTGACATTCAGAAAGGAAGCAGCTGAAGATGAGATAATATGAGGTGGATATTGCAAGCCATTTGGCTAATTTAATTTGAAATACTGTGTTCAGTAGTTTATACACACACACACAACCTGTCCTCTGACCACTTCCTTTCCTATTTCCTGCCAGTCTCCCAGGGCTCCAGTGCTGTCATATGCTGTAAGAAATATTATATGCACAAAATTACAGTGCTTTTTAAGGCTTACTCAGTGGGGGAATGTGAAGGTTTGTAATTCTGCAGCTCTATATCTTTTCAAGGGAAATGAAAATTGATATCTAAAAGTAGCAACTTGCAGTAAAATATTTTTCTTCTTTTCCTGGTAATTCTAAATAGCATCAGTTTCAAATACTTTATTACAGATAATCTTTACCAATTTAAATGTCCAAGTTTTCAAAAAAAAGAATCCCTTGTGAAAAGTAAATACCTTTGCAAATGTAATTCTGAATTTTGCCATCAGAAGACCGAACACATTCCTTCATTTCATCTGTAGCTCCAAAGAGGATCTGAGAAGGGAACTTGGCTCATGAAATTTAAAATTATTATCAGGTGGCAAGGTCTAAAAAATATTTCTAATGCTTGTGACTGCATAGTAGCTATGGGTTCTTCAAAGTCAAGACTTTATAAAATACTTGCAGCAAAATTAAATTTAAAAAAATAATTTTACCAGATTTGAAGCTTTTTATTTTTTTTTTTTTAAATTTCAATGTCTCATGTATTCCAGGCTGTCCTCAAACACATTATATGGACAAAGGTGGCCTTGGGACTTCTGATACCTCTGTTTCTACCTCCTAAATGCAGAGATTACAGGTGTGTGTCCGTGTGTCACATGCCCTGTTTCTGTGATTCAGGAGATTTTGAACTCAGGGCCTTGTGCACAAAGGCAGTCTGCCAACTGATCTACATTCCAAGCTTTTATTTAGTTCACCTTTAATAATAGTCTTAATCAAGAATGGTTTGTCTATTCATTCAAAAATACTTATACAAACCAGAATCACTTTTTGTAAAAGATAAAGACTTCATTTTCCCCAGTAACTAGTCTTAAAGTGAAACTTGAATCTGCTCTAGGTATTGTCTAACACAGCGAGCAGAAGAACCATGTTATTCTATGGAATGTGTTTAGATGTTAGAATAAGGTCATAATGCCTGTTCTAAGAAAAAAATAGAATAAATTGTTGGATGCCAAAAAAATATCTATTCAATTTTTTTTCACTAAATTCAATAGTCGAAATTTTAACCTGGACATTTGGGGAAGCAATTTCAGTAGGTTTCAGTTTCAGTATTCTCATTTACCTTCAAAGAGTTAGTTTCATAAGCATTTGTGCTAATTTGTTAAGAGCCTTAGCTTTGAATTCTTATCCTTTCTTCCTCACTGATGGAGAATCCCACAGCACATGAAGGGTACACTGTGGTCTAGCTTGTTCCCTTGACTGTGCTGTAGAGGTCACTGCTTCGATAGTATTGCCCAAGTGCCTTGACACCTCTTCTCTAGAAACTTGAATACATGCACATACCAACTGGAAGTTTCCAAATCCACACCCCAAAGGCTGCCACAATCTGGTCCACTGCTTTTGGGACCTACTTCCGACTATTCTTTTAGATCCCTCATCTAACCTAACTCAATTCTTCTCTTCCCATCTTCTTATTGACCCAGTTAGATACATGCTCCATGTTGGTTTACATTACTTTACATGCTTTCTTCTGTCCTTCTACAATAACTAGTCTCTCTCTCTCTCTCTCTCTCTCTCTCTCTCTCTCTCTCTCTCTCTCTTTCTCTCTCTCTCTCTCTCATTTACACACATTTTCTATTTTTTTTAAAAAAAAAAAAGTAAGATGCTTCCAAGTAAAAAGATGGGGAAACAGCAGAGGGAAACGAAGGGACAAAAGCATGATGAAAAACCCTAGTTAAGATTGATGTTAATATAGGAGAGATAAAAAAACAACAAATGTTCATCAAATGTGCCACACTGGTTAGGTCACTGGTGCTCCTGTGGGTGACTTTACACGCATGCATATACAGGCAGAACCCACTGGACTCAGTGATTTTAAAAAACAAATCAAATAACATGAAATTTGGGAGGGGAACATAGAGGAGCTTCTGTGAACAGTTGGAGGAAAGAGATTAGGAGTGGATTTGATCAAAACATATTGGGCACAAGTATAAAATCCTCAAAGAAAAAAAAATGAACTATAAAGACAAAGTGAGTATCTAATCTTCTCTTTGTATATGTTGCAATATGTGTGAATCCAGGGAAGTGTGCTGTGGCATAAGACAACCAAAAAGGCAACTTCCAGTAACTTTGTTCAGTCTCTTGAGACGGTCTTAGCGCCTGTCCCTTCGCAGACCCGGAAAATACTATGTTGCTCAAGTTTCTCCAAACCTAGGTAACTGTCTTCTCTCAGTGAATCCTAAAATTATATAGCATGCTCATTTTCAAATTTTTACAAAGCATTAATTTCATTTGCAAAGGCTTTGATCACATGACCCAATTGTCCCTCAAAGGAAAGTCTCCACCTTCCGATACCATCACTTTGGTTTTTATTTCAATATATTAATTTTATGGGAACATGCTGTGACTATCCCTGAAGCAAAGGAACCATTAACTGTGTCTCCTTGCAAAAGCATTATTTAGAATGGGGAGGGTCATAAAACCCCCACCTGAGTGTCAAGCTGCTCCTTACACCTATGTATCAATTACACATGACCAGGAAGAAAAATGAGAATATATAGGTGAGGACAACTATGAAAAGCAGGGGTTCCATCTATGAAGCTGTGGAGAGGCCCTCATACCTGCTAGGCAAAGCCTTTTCAGATATGGCTTATTAACAGAGAAGCACCCATATTCCAGCAAGTAGCCCTCATGTATGCTCTAGAAGAACAACCAATAAACTCCTTATTTCCCAAAATAAACTTTGGTACAGGTACACTTTGGCTCGTTACTGGCACACTAAGAAGAGGAATAGACCTTCTGCTGGGAAGAAATTTTATCAACAGAGCACAAACATTCAGGTTATAGCAATAGTAAAAATATTCTTAAAGAATAAAAATTAAACAATGGTACTAAGAAGAGAAGAGGCAGGACAGAAATTATTTCTAATGTATCATTGGCTTAACTTCAATACAATTAGTCTTTGATTCAAAAACAGTCAATTTCACATAACAGAATTTAAGGTATCACAAGCCATTAACAATCTATCTATGATCACACACATGGAAGCTCCCATTCATCATTATGAAATAATTGCTGCATGGGTTGTTTACAAAAATTGCTTGTGACTCTGGCCAGGAAAGCAGATCAGTTCCTTGCTCAACTGTCATCAGAGACACCTCCTCCTGCAGCAGATGGGAACAAATACAGAGACCACAGCTGCACAAGGTGCAGAAGAATGATAGACCATGGAACACTCAGTCCTAAATGGGAATGCTCAATCAAATCAGGGACACAGGGCACCCTACAGAAGAGGAACTAGAAAGAGAGTAAGAACTAGGGAGGATGGAGGACACCAAGAAGAAAAAAAAGACCCTCCAAAAAATGTGATCAAAGCACATATGAACTCCAAGACACAAATGCAGCACTCACAGGGAGGGTCTGCATGGGACTGCACTACGTGGCCTTAGAACTGAAAGGAGAAGTACAAGTACGCACACACTCCATTCAGAACCCAGAAGCAATCTCCAACTGATAGCACTTGCAAATAAAGATTTAATTTTCTCCAAGAGAGTAACGCTATAAAAACAAACTATTTTAAAGCATGGGCTACAGCTGCATGGCCAATAGAATATGAACTCAACGACATCTCTGGAGGTTTATTGCTTCAATGTCATGTCAGGGCTCTTGTTTTTTTATTAAAAATAACCTTAATCTTATTTTTAAATTTTAAATATATATATTATCTATGTTATGTAATATATTGATATAGAATATAATCATACATATTCTATCTTTTTACCCTATAGGTCTTTTGTGTATATATTATGTATATATTTGTATATATATATGTATATATATATATGTGTGTGTGTGTGTGTGTGTGTGTGTGTGTGTGTGTATATATTGTGACTTCCAGTTTAGTGTTCTTATGGTATTCCTGAGTATGTGAATGAATCAGTCTCCATTTCTTGTGCCTTCTCTTGAATTCTTTTCTTTGGTTTCTTTGTTTTGGGCAATTCCGATGTGTTAGTTTTTGTTTTATCTTATTTATTATTATCCCGTAGAAGTCTGTTCATTCCCTAATGACAGACAGAACAAAGTGGGCCTGGATAGGAATGGAGTTGGGAATGACCTAGGCAGAGTAGAGGGAGGGGAAACAATAGACAGAATGTATGTTAGGAAAAAAAATCATTTTCAAAAAAAAAGTAAAAACTTATTGCTAGGAAAGAAAGACTGAAAAAATTATATGCTAACATAGCAAGAATTCTTATGTCATAAGACTACTATTGATGCATATTTGTACAATGTAGAACTTTTTAATATTCATCTCCTTAGAGATTTACATGGATAAATTGATATAATCTTCATTGATTATATCGCATGTACCTTTTGAGAATGATGAAACTTCTTGATAAACTGGGAGATACTGACACTTTTCCAGTAGATATAATACATGGGGCTTTCCTAGGAGAGCTCTTCCTTATACATGACTACACATAAACACACACAATTCACTCAAACAATCCTGAGGAACCAAAAGCAGGTATTGGATTATAGATGTTTCCAGATGCTACCATAATCAAATCAGAATCACCTATTAGCAAGTACCATCTTCTAGGGAAAGTAGC
Organism: Sigmodon hispidus; assembly: GCA_004025045.1. Taxonomy (NCBI): domain Eukaryota; kingdom Metazoa; phylum Chordata; class Mammalia; order Rodentia; family Cricetidae; genus Sigmodon; species Sigmodon hispidus. The sequence goes on from PVIH01010958.1 coordinate 7,389, forward strand.
AATGAATCCTTTCAGAGGGATATCTGGGCACAAAATCAAGACAACATCCCTTAGCCAGCAAGGCCTAAAACAATGACCTACATATGGTAGCCTTCCTGTTCCATGCTATGTCACTAGCATCATGGCCACAATAATCTTCCTAGTCTCTTCCTGCTCCACACCATGACATCAGCATCATGGCCATAAGTCTTCTCAGTTTTGGGATGGAAAATCTTACGGTCTATAGGCATCTGAGGATCACAGGACACAGCAATGCTGAAGAGACCTCACACTTTCTCAACCTCTTCTGACTGTGTCTCCACCTTGGGAGCTTCTGGGGTTGTCCCCAACAAAAATGTCCTCTTCCTACCACTCCACAAACCAATTTTGTTTTTAAGTATAATCCCAAATTAAGGCAATACACGGGTGAAAACCCCACAGACAGACACACTACATCATAGAGTGTTCTGTGATAAACCCAGAAGAGATTCCTGGGAAAATTTCCATTTCTCGAGAGTCCATTATTTGAATAGTCTGACATCAGACCAAGGGACACAAGTGTCTCTTTGGAGACATTCGCAACTGTTACACTACAACCAGTTAATAGGTTTATAAATAGGGATTATCTTTACATCAAACAAGAAACCATTTTCTTTCTTTATCTTTTAAACATATCTTTTAAACTGTCTTTTAACAATTTGTAGGTACATGCTATCTTATCTTCAGGATGTTCTTAAAGCTGTGGAGACTCAAAAGGGATAGAAATTTTACCTAGTCATTTGAGTTTGTGTGGCTAAGCCTCTATTCCAACTTGAGTAAAATACAATTATCAGTCTTTGTCTCAGAATATGGGTCTTGTCCTCTGTACTAAGTGAAGAAAAAATAGTGACTTACTTCCAATTCCTGGAAATTGTGGGCATAGAACATACAAGTCTTTGCTTTTTAAAATATATTTTTAAATTTAGATTATAATTTATTTTACCAAAAGACAGGTGACTAGGGGAGTTAATGAGATATTTTCTGTCTTACCAGGTATCATGAATCACAAGCTCATTAATAAATATTTTTGTCGTCTTGGGGCAACATGTTTTCCATTCCACTGAGTCTACCAGCTATTTTCAGCTGGCCAGTAACCTTGCTGGCAGCCTAGTCTTCTCAAACAAAAAGTTAGACTCCTCTCTAACTTTGTGGCTGGCACTGCTGTAGATTTGCAGTCTGTGAGCTTTTAGCTAGCGAAGGAAAATTTCTGTGGAAACCACCCCTCACACTGAACCTTCATCAAGGCCAAAGGAAAAGACAGTTTAGCTGTTTTCTCACTCACATTTGGTTCCAAACTTAACCGTCTCCTCTCCACTGAGATGTTTTATAATTGGTTAATATCTATAAAACAAATATTTCAAATATTATATTTACAGACCCAGGTTGCCCTGAATTCCACACCCCAACATGGTCACAATTTAATGAAATCTGTGTAAAACATCTTGGTAGAAACTCAAGTAAATGGGATTCAGATACAAGGGGAAACCTCTGCTATATCCTCACACGGTATCTAACCACATTCTTAGGCTTTGGTTGGTAGCAGCAAGTGTGGTTTGTACTTCCTAAAGGACTAACCTCACAATCACACAGATGTTAGGTCTCACACAGAGGAAGGCAATACATTGCTGTCAAGGGGCTATCTGGTAATTTGGGTCAGGACTAGCAGCACAACCTCACAACAGCTAACATATGAATCTTTTAAGCAGTCTTGCATCAAAATTATACTTTGTAATAAGTCCTGAGTTATTAAGGAAGAGAATCAAGTCACAGTATTGAAGAAAATTGTCATAATTACATCCTTGCAGTTGGCTAAGGCACGTTGATCAGCTTATTCACTTGCTTGGGTTTTCTTTTCTTTTTTTATTTTTTCATCTTTTTTTATTTATAAAGGAAAGTCTTTTTTATCGATGTATCCCTTGCTCCCCTGCTTTCCTCCTCCCAATTCCTCCCTATCAGCATTCAGCCTCCCTCCTCCCTATCTCTCCATCCCCTCCCCGAAAAGGGCAAGAAGTCCCAAGGTAGGTAAATTCAGCATCCACTTCAGGCAAGCCTGATTTCTTCATCCCAATATCAAGACTGGGTTAGGTGTTCCTCTGGAGGGAATGGGCTCCGAAGTGCCAGTCCATGCACAAAAACACAGTCTGATCCCGCCCCTCAAGGCTCCACATACTGCTCATGTCAGTGGACAGCTGCCTATCCTTGGAGGGCCTAGTTTCTTTTTCTGATGGTTCCTCAGTGGCTGTTCTTGATTCAGTGAGCTCCCCAGAGCTCCAGCCATCACAGTAGGAATTTTCCTTAAAAGCCCTATCCCCTTGCGCATATAGACTACACCCTGCCCCCAGCTCAGCTGGACCAGGAGCTCAGCCTAGTACTCAGCCATGGATTTCTGCCTCTACCTCTGTTCATTGTTGGATGTAAGTTCTGTGATGGCACTTAGGGTGGCTATTAATTTGATTATAGAGGAAGTCCTGTCTAGGCAACACCTTCACTACTGGATAGAGACCTAACCAGGAATATCCTGTAAGTAGTTGGAGGTTTTCCTAGCATCTGGTCTTTTTCTAACCCCATATTCGTTTTCTCTATTAAGATCTCCATTTGTTTTGTTTTGTTTTTTCTCTCTCCTTGTTGCTCCTCTCACTCAAACATCTCCTTCTCTCATAATTTGTTCCCACTTCTTCTTGGTTGTAACCATTTATGCTCCCAATTAGCTAAGGAGATCTTCTCTATTTTTCCTTCCAAGGGGAATGAATCCCTGGATGTCTCTCTTAAGTTCCTTCTGATCCCAAGCTGTTCAGGGGTTGTTGTAGTAGGATTATGGTATGTTGTAAATATTTGTCCTGCCTATGATTTTAATAAAAGCTGATTGGCCAAAAGCAGACAGGAAATGTGGTCTGGGCAACCAGGCTAAGAAAACTGAAGAACATCTCAGAGCAAGGCAGACAAGCCACACAGACACCACAGAGATTCCAGGAGATGCAGAAGAAAGAAGTTGAAGTGCTGCTCTGAGAAAAGTTATAGAGCCACATGGCTGAACAGGATGTGTTGAGCTCAGATGAAGGAGTTAGCAAATTATATGCCTGGGCCCTAGGTCAATCAGTATAAAAATAATATAACCCTGAGTGTGATTATTTGAGAAAAAGCAGGGCAGAGAGTGGAGCTAAACCTCTAGGCTAGACCTGAAAGTCCAGGCACAAATCATTTACAACATTTCCCTGCAAATTTTAGGATGTCATTTTGTTTTAGTGTTGAGTAGCACTCCATTGTGTAGATGTACCACAGTTTGTTAATCTATTCTTCAGTTGAAGAACATCTGGGTTGTTTATAGGTTCTTGTTATTATGAATAATGCTCTATGAACATAGAGCCTTTGGAGTGAGAATATGTATCCTTTGGGTATATGCCCAATAGTGGTATTGCTGGGTCCTTGGGGAGATTGATTCTCCGTTTTCTGAGAAACCACCATACTGTATTCCAGAGTGACTGAACAAGCTTACACTCCCATCAACAATGGAGTAGTGTTCCTCTTGCTCTTTATCCTCTCCAGCATAGGCTGTCATCTGTGTTTTTGATCTTAGCCATTCTGATAGATATAAGGTGGTATCTCAAAGTTGTTTTGATTTGCATTTCTCAGATGGCTAAAGATGTTGAGCACCTTTTCAAGTGTCTTTCAGCCATTTGTAATTCTTCTGCTGAGAATTCCTTTTTTAGTTCTGAATCCCATTTTTCAATTGGGTTATTCAGGGTTTTAGGCTCTAGTTTCTTGAGTTCTCTATATCTTTTAGAGATTAGTCCTCTGTCACTTGTAGGGTTGGTAAAATCTTTTCTCATTCTGTGTCATTTTGTCTTATTGACTGTGTCCTTGGCCTTACAGAAGCTTCTCAATTTCAGGAGGTTTCACTTAGTGATTGTTGTTCGTAGTGCCTGTGCTACTGGGGTTATATTTAAAAAGTGGTACCTGTGCCAGTGTGTTTGAGGATGTTTCCTACTTTCTTTTCTATCTAGTTCAGTGTGGCTGGGTTTATATAGAGGTCTTTGACTACTTAGATTTGAGTTTTGTGCAGGGTGATAGGTTTGTATCTTTTTACATTTTTTTTTTTTTACATAATACCATCCAGTTATGCCAACACCATTTGTTCAATATACTATCTTTTTTTCCATTGAGTATTTTTGGCCTCTTTGTCAAAAATCAGCTGTTCATAGGTTTGTCAGTTAATGTTGGGGTCTTTGGTTCAATTCCATTGATCCACAAGTCTGTTTTTATGCCAGTACCAGGCTGATTTTATTACTGTAGTAATAACTTGAAGTCAGGGATGGTGATGCCTCCTGAGGTTCTTTTGTTGAGCAGAATTGTTTTTGCAATCTTGGCTTTCCTGTTATTTCAAATGAATTTGAGTATTGTTTTTTAAGGTCTATAAAAAAATTGTGTTGGGATTTTGATGGGGATTGCACTGAATCTGTAGATTGCTTTTGGTAGGATTGCCATTTTTACTCTGTTGATCCTACCTATCTAGGAGCATGGCGGGGGGGGGGGGGGGCGTCTTTCAATTTTCTGATGTCCTTTTAAAACTCTTTCAGTGATTTAAAGTTTTTGTCATATAGACCTGCTGTAAGGATTCCTGGCATTCTATGGGATGCACCTTATACGGAGGCACGCCCCTGGGTGTGGCTGCATAAACCGTGAGGCACTGCATACAGAAGCACCTCCCTGGACTCATGATGCTTACTCCTGCATGTCCCTTCCCTTAAAAGAGACTGTGAGCACATATTCCGACCCTTTTCTCTGTCCCCTGACTTCTGTCCTGCTCCTCTGCTTCTTCACCCGCCTGGGAATCCTCTCTTAAATAAACTCTAGTGTGTGGCTCTAATGCACGTAAATAACACCTGCTACTTCTTTGGTTAGAGTTATGCCAAGGTATTTAATGCTATTTGCAGATATTAAAAAGGGTGATGTTTCCTTTATTTCTTTTTCAGCCCTTTTTATCTTTAGGGTATAGAAGGGCTACTGATTTCTTTTATCTTTAGGGTATAGAAGGGCTACTGATTTCTTTGAGTTAATCTTGTATCCTGCTACGTTGCTGAAGATGTTTATCAGCTGTAGAAGTTTCCTGGTAGAATTTTGTGGGTCACTTATGTATATAATCATATCATCTACAAATAGATATAGCTTCACTTCTTCTTTTCCAATTTGTATCCCCTTAATCGTCTTTTGTTCTCTTATTGCTTTAGCTAAAACTTTGAGAACTATATTGAACAGATAAGAAGAGAAGGGACAGCTTCAGTTCCTGATTTTAGTGGGAATTCTTTTGAGTTTTCCTCCATTTAGTTTGATGTTGGCCGCCAGCTTATTGTATATCTCCTTTACCAAGCAGCCTCACTCTTCAAAGAAAGCTGTGATCACATCAGAGAAGCAGCAAAGACCCATTACCCCATTATGAGGCAACTACTTTCCTTTGGTCAAGAGAGCAGAATCTGAGTAGACCTAATGTTCTAGTTGGGCAGATTAAGCACATACCTAAGAGCCTACAAGACCCTCAGGAAGGCATATCCATCTTGATCCATGCTAAATAGATAAGAAAATAGTTAGGCTTTAAATAAGATAATATGCTTTTATTTCCCAGAGTTCCAACGCCTACCCCCAGTGCACCCACTGCTGAAATTCTGATGGGACTGTCTGCCTTTCTGAGTTTTGACTCAGAAGTTGTAACCCCACCCAGCCCCTTTTTGTTTCTTTCTTGTAGAAGCTAATCAAAGCCTAACGCTGCCTCTTCTAGCGATCTAGGCTTTCTTATTTTTCCTTTGAATCCCTCACCCCTGAACTGTGGTTGTTTGCCTATCAGGGGGCTGATATTTATGCCATCTTAGCTCAGATAACATGGTTTTCTCTATTTCTCTTTTACATCTTCCTCCTCCAGGCAGCTGCCAATATTTATATCTTATTACTCAGGATAAAATTATTCTTGAACTTCTGTTTTAGTCAATTCTTAAATCATTTTCTTAATTTAGTTTCTTAAATAGAAACTGAGAATTCTATTGTCTTGCTATCATATGTTGACTACAGTCAGATTTCCCAAAATTTCCTTTAACAATTGACCCTGAAGTACTGTCCTTCCTAGGGTAGGTGACACATCCTCTCTACAATGATTCATTATGGTGAGAGGTCAAGAGTCTGTTTCTCTACAATTCTCCTGAAGACAGCTCCACCAATGCTCAGGCTCCTATAGAAAGAATAAAAAAAAATTTCAAATTTTTCTTTTTATTTGCTTAGCAAAATGTATTGTTCCTAACAGGTGTGGTTAGCAATGGGGCTTATCCCTGAGCCTGTAGTCATTACCCCTCATTGTTTTGGGCTGTCTTTGTTTCTTCTCTGTATAAAACACCAAACACGGATTGTAACAGTTAGTTTAAGTGTCTTGAGTCTCTTAGGTTGCTCTAGAAGATTTCTCCTATGGAGAGAAAATGGACTGATGCAATAAGAATCAGTCACTCTGTTGGCCATTGTGCCTGCATGTGGTGCAGGCTGCTCCTAGCTCAGCCTGTGGCTTCCAACATTCCTCCTTGCCATCTAGTTTTACTCATATGCTAATTCCTCAGCTTTTGTGTAAATCCTGCAAGTCCTCCCTCTGGGATGCTTCCTGCCTCACTTCCCCTATTATTTCCCCTTGAAAGGGCTCCCTCTGTGTCTGATGCACCTCTTTCCTGACCACAAAGTCATAAATCAAGACTTTTACTTTCAGAATCTTTGTTTGCATCTGTAAGGTGCCAGTTCTGACCCTCATCCTGTAAGGAAAGCGGGTATGGAGCCAAGAGGTATTGTTGAGTGGCTGAAAAGAAGCCCCAGTCACCTTCAGTTCTCCACAGGCTCAGCTGCTGGACTCTAACAATTTACACCAAACACAACGTCAGTACCCCACCCATGTAGACAGCAAGTGGGGCAAGCTGCCATCTCAGAATTTGGGGATAATGGTTGACTATTAAATTCAAGATAGAAGTGGTGGCATAAACCTGAAATCCCAATTCTCAGCAGAGAGGCAGGATGATCAGGAGTTCAAAGCTGGTCTCTGCTATTTACAGCTTCAGAGGCTCCTCTGGCCTACAATAAAACCCCCACCTACTTCAAAACCAAACCAAACCAACTGAACTAAATCAAGGTTTTAAATGTAAATTTTAATGTTATCTAATGTTAATTGCTTCTAAACAATGCTTTTGAAAGAGCAGAGTTATGGGCTTTCAAATTATAGCCCAATGAAAAACAGTAAAAAAACAAACAAACAAACAAAACTTTGTAAAGTACATCAGTCCTGTTAGATACACAGCTAGCAAAGAGTTCTCCATTCTCAAATCGGTCTGTTTACTTCCTTTAACTGCTTCTTTTGTAGCCAGCTTTTTAATTTCATGAGGTTTTATGTGTCAGTTGTTAAGGTTATTTCCCAGCTACTGGAGACCTGTCCAGAAAGTCCATGTCTATGTCTAGATCATAAAGGGTTTTCCTGCTACATCTTTTAACAGTTTCAGAGTTTCAGGTTTTATATTGTAATCAGGGTGAAGAGAGATGGCTCAAAACTGAGGACCAAAGTTCAATTCTCAGAAACCACATGGTAGAAAGAGAGAGCTGACTCCTGTGGGCTGTCCTGTATCCTCCATACAAGCTCTCTCTCTCTCTCTCTCTCTCTCTCTCTCTCTCTCTCTCTCTCTCTCTCTCTCTCTCTCACACACACACACACACACACACACACACAAAGAATAAAGAATAAATAAAATATTCTTTTGATGGTTGATCCATTTGGAATTTGTACAGAGAACAGACAGGAGGTCAACTTCATTCTGTATGTATGGATTCAGTTTCCCCACCACTCTTTACTAAAAAGGTTATCTTTTCTCTAATGTAGATTTTGACAACTTTGTCAAAAGTCAGTGACTGAATCTATTTGGATTGTAGTTGGCAACTCTATTATTTTATATACTGGTAACATATTTTGGCTGCTATGGATATATAGCATAGCTTGATGTGATGTGATACCTCCAGCATTATTCTTTTGGCTCAGGATTGCATTGTCTACCCAAAGTCTTTTGTACCTGGGCATCATAAGAAGCTAAGGTAAAACTCACATCCATAATAGACAAACTAGAGAGCAAGTGAAAACAACAAGTAGTTATCTATCTTGGCCACATTGGAAAGATGAACAGAGTGGTCCTGGAAAGCTTCCCATATCCATCTTAGAAGTTTAGAATTAAATAGAGGGGCCGAGGTGAGGTCTGAATAACTAAGCAGTACTGGTCAAGGTGTGATGTTGCCCATCGGGGTTGTCTCTGCATCACTCTCTCATACAAAGCTGTCAGAACTGTGGGGAATCTTTCCTGAAATAGTTTCTCCTCTGCCTGGCAACCAGAAAAGCTTAAGTCTTTCTGTTTCTCAGCATGAGATTACTGGGGGAATGCCAGTGGGGACCATGGTTTGAGTAGCAGATAGCCAAAAGAAAGAACACAGTGGCCCTCAGAATACCTTCATTCCTGCCAGAGTGATTACACCTCCACAGTCTTTTTTTTCCTTTCAACCTTGAGATAAAATATTCCTATGTCTAAACCAACTCATAATAGGAACAGAAACAGAGTTCAAGTAGGAGTCAGTGACAGAAGACGTTGAGCTGGGACCAAGGAACCACATGGAAGAAGCTTTTCTCCATAACCACTTGGCTCTAGTTACTTTTACAAAAGCTGGCATGAGGGACTCCATTTGGTCTTGCTTTGAAACATAGACTGGCCTCAAACTCATGGTTCCCCTGCTTCAGCCTTTAAGGTGGGTTCTACCAATGCCCAGATAAACTTGGCATTGATTCTTACAACTCCTCTCCTTGACTCTGAGTATTATTATTTGAAGATGTTAGTACTGACCTCTGTTTGCTAGGCATTGTCCCTCATTTATTACTTGAGTGACACCTGTCTCACTCAAGACACTCAGTTGGTCTGGTCCTATCCCACACTAGAGGAGGAGTGGAGTCAGTAATAAATATTAACGCCTTGGTAGAAATAAAACTCTTTATGACCAGTGTTAAACAATGAAGAATTTTAGTAGTTACAGCTCTTAGGATGAACAAAATTAAATTCACTCTTGAGTGTTAAAGTTACTTGTATTGTAGGTAATGTCCTGGCATCTCACAAATATTCCTCAGGTTCTTTTATCAGAAGTTGTATTTCTGCAGCATGTTAACATACAACACTTATAAACCTTTAAACAAAAATAGACAATAAGAACAAACACTGAAAACTAATTTGAAACTTCTGTATTTATTTCTTTATAGGTGTAATGTTAACCTCCTCGTGGCTTAAGGAGACAGAACTCAGAAAGTTAGAGCTGTCTGACCTTAGACAGGGTGGACCGTGTTTATTCACAGCAAGTGGGTATACTCCCACCAGTGTGGGTGTTGAGAAAGCCCATGGGAAAAGATAGCTTGGACCCTTAGAAATGCAGAAATGACTAAGGCACATTTTCTTCCATAGTCTCTCCTTCCCAGAATTGCCTTTCCTGGCTGTAAGAGAAACAGGAAAATATAGTCTTTTATCAGGAGACTCAAGTGACTACCATCTACTACTATTTCATCATTAGGAACACTGCTTAGAGGAGAGAGTGCTGGGATATGTATGTGTCATGCATAGAGACAATCACCAGGATACAATTAAGAACACATGGACACAAACATAGAAAAGGTTAGCTCTGGCTTAGAGTTCAGCAGCTTGCTACAGGCTTCTAAGCTTTTCGTCTTTGAAGGTTTACAACAGGTACGCAAATACACATAAGCTATAAGGGAGCCCATTAACATCATTACACAGAAGAATCACACAGAAGCCTTTTGTATAGTAACTTAGCTTCCACAATTGAAGCAAAACTTAGAATCAAGGATTGACCTCTGTTCTAAACATGCAGGCTACATATACTTACCCATATTCGCCTCTGTGAGTGTTGGCATAACATACAAAGAACAATCAGCAGGCACTTTGCACACATTATACTTAGAATACTTATGAGACTTCAAATATATGAACTTTTAAATAAAACAAAGAGCTCTGTATATTTCTAAGTAGAGATATATAAGGTATTTATTGTAATAAGACCATTTTAAAATACTTGCTTATAAAGTGGTCATTTAAAAGATGAATGTAAACAGATATTTAAAAGACAATGTTTTGCTTAATCTAAAGCGCAACATCAACATAATAAAAATATTAAAATATTGAAATTGTAATATTAACAAATTATTATATTTGAAAAGATAATAAATTATCAAATATAATAAAAAATCTTTATAATTTTATAATGTACATACATAACAAAGTAGGTCTGAAAATATGCCAATGTAAGTTATTTACAACAAAATTCTAAATCTATTAGCAATTACTATGGCAGAAAAATTACCCCATCTCAATACTGACAAAAGTCAAGATAGATGAAAGGTATGGGCCTTGCACTCTCCACTTTATTATACTGAGGCAAGATATCTCACTGAACCCAGAACTCAAAGACTCATCAAATCAACAGGACTCCCCAAAACAAAGCCAGTCACCATATAGTAGTTCTAGAAATAGTTCAAAATAAATAGCCCAACAGTTCAAAGACAAATCGGATGTGCTCTTATCACAAAGAAACTTGCTGTGATGGCTGAACTTGGCGGTCAGCTGGATTGGATTTAGAACCAACCTAAACAAGCCCATGAGTGTGTGTCTATGAGGGTATTTCCTGAAAGGAATACTTGTATGGTGGAGACCTTTTTTGAGGGGGTGTAGTACTATCTGGTTTACTTCCCAACTACCCAAAAGATCAGTTGCCATAGATAGGCAAGTCAATAGCAAGAATAAAAGGAAATGTTGGACTGAAACTTACCACTCCCCTAACTTGCACTTTATTTTTATTTTGGTGATGAATATAATACCATTAGAAAAAGTGGGAAAGCAGGACTGCTGAGATAGCACAGTGATAAACATGCTTGATGTACAATATGACAATCAAGTTCAATCTCTGGATCCCAGAGGAAAGGGGCTACTTGATACTGGATGGTACATGTGCACCAGCACTCACACATGTTCATAGGATTGGGGGTAGAGAGAAAATAAATAAAAACAAAAACAAATATTTTCAAACTCAGGGAAACATTATTTGTCTAGCATAAATTTCTTTCACAATATAATTACATGTACGTGAGTTGTAAAAAGGTTCTTTTAAAGAGCCTCATAATCCACTTAACAAATATTAAAATAAACCAAGTTTATTCTACTCACTGTTAACGAAAACAACAAAGCAAATGGAGAGATATCAAGGAAATCACAAAACTTAGAGAAACTCCTTCACGGAAGATTTTAGTTAAGGTTCAAAAGAACAAAATCGGGGTAAAAAATTTTCCAAGACCACCCATAGTATCAGGAAGGGTATAGACCTTCCTTCTATCTGTGCGAGAGAGTATGTGAAACTATTGGGCCAGTGTCTGGGTAGATATCAGGGTCAAGGTATACATATTGACAATCTAATTTAAAACAATTGTTTCTGACAGGCTTTGTACTTCTGCTGTCACTTCTCAGTGAAAAAGGAGTCCCTTTGTGACATTAAGAGGAATAAGGATTAAGGAGTGGACATGGTATCACAGCAGGGCATGAACTGATGCCCTATTTCTGCAGTCAACTTTTGAAAAACAGACTTTCTTGACTTGCTTTTTTCTTCTCAGTCTGGTGTTAGCAACAAGACAGCTGGGGATATAAGGCCTGGATTGAATCACATTGACATGAACTCAACACGAAACACATGTTCACTACTGATTTCTAACTCTGTGTTCCTCAAAAGAAACTCAAGACACAACCTATTTTCTTAATCAATTAAGTAGGCCTTTTGTCAATATTTAAGAAAGCCTTTTCAACCCTTAAGGGAAATGTTGTCTGTTAACCCCCTCCACCTCCCTGTTCTAGAATGTCATTTTCCTTGCTGACACTTTTGATAATTTAAAGAACTCATTTTTTCTTGTAATATGTTTTAATTGCTGCAATCAAGTGATTTATAAAGATAAAAGTTGGTAACAGTTGCTTCTAGAAGTTATTACAAAACTATTTGGCTTTATCCACTATTTCAGTTTGTCCTATTATTTCCAAAACCTCATAAATGATGAGCCCTTTACTTACACAACACAGTTATGCTAAATTTAAGAAAGATTTTTCTTGGTCAGCAGAGAGATGCTTAGTAAAGTGCCATTTTCCTGTTCACTTGCTACTGAAGCTAGACAGACAAGAAAACTAAGGCATGAGAGTGGGAAAAGGTATCCACACCCCTGGGACATTGTTTGCCCTTATTAGTGGCTGAAATTGCAGAAATTTAGACACAGTGGAGAGAGCTGAAATTTTATAGAGAGATAATATGTGTTTTCCTTAAACATCTCAGTGAAACAAACTAAAAAAACCTCCAAACATGACCACCAAAACAGACAGCAAAGAAACAAACACATGAAATATGCTTATCTCAGGCCAAAGTGCTGATCTCCTTGTATTTTACCATGTGCATACTGTACCCTTATCCCCAATTCTAAAGAAAGCATCTTTCACTCCCATTGACAAAAGAGAACTCTGTAAAAGAGTAGATCCATTCAGATTTTAAAATTGAATTTGTAAACGGTCTCTGTATTTTAAACTGTGCTTCTTATCCTTGTTGTGAATTGCATTCTTAAGGTAATGACTTTCACAAATACACACACACATACACACAAACATACAATGTACAAACACAAGCACACAAGCATGTATGCTTGCATGCACACACACATGCTCTGGAGCAACCTGCATCTACTTCTTGTACGTTGTTCTTCACTGTATGATTGTCTAAATACTTTGTAAGCGTCCCAGCTTTGATGCATTTTGCCTCTTTCTAAATCCTTTTTTTGATAGCAGAGGACCCAGCCTTACCTGGGCTGTTGGTGGCTGTGTTGGGCCAGCTGTCTCTCCTGTTGCTGCTGACAATACCACAGGTGAGAGTCTTTGACTCAAATAATTGCTCAATTTGCTGGTATGTTTTCACCTATGCAACCCACACTGAAAGTAATTTTTCCTGGAATATTGTATTTTCTGTCATGTTGGATTCCTTAGCCCTCAATTAACCCTCAAACAAATAAACAAATGGGATCTTTTTAAGGAAACAACTGCTGACACCTAGGAAAGGAGACACTTCTCTACTTGGGTTTTATTTTCAATGCTTGTTCTCAGTCATTAAACTATTCTGTCTCCTTTCCAAATCTTAGTTACATACATTATAAAGAAGGGTTTTTTTTTTCTGTTATTGTGTGAGCAGGCACTGAGGAAAAATAATTATCATCCTCATTATTGTCCTAAATAATACCAGAAATGAAAAGTATTAAGAGCTAGACAAAGCTGAACTGCTTAACAAACCTAAGCTGCTTTGCTATTGTATACTCCAAGAAAGGATATTATCCATGCTTTACAGAGGGAAGGTAGGAACCTAAAAGATGAGGCAACATCACTTCCATAGGAAATCACAGGGAGATTGAATCTGTAATTAGACCAAGTGGCTCACAACCAAGTCTGAATGGTATACATTATACTTTAGGATGTATTTAAAATTTACAAATTCTGTAAAATGAAACATATCCATCTGCCAAATTTCACTTTTATTATGCCTTTAGGATTACTTCCTGCTCCTTGTAATGGAGTTTGGTTATAGAAGAAACAGGTAGGATGTTGTTTTTACAATTTTTGGGGCTTGTTGCCAAATAATGGAGAAATCCTTTTTTAAACCTTTGCTATTGACATAATTTTTTTATGAAACTCTGAGGCTTCTAGCACATTTCCTATCAATAATTCATCAATTTCATTATTACCATATGCTAGAGGTCCTAGAAGACCCCTAGGAGATCAGATGTGTGTTATATATAGGGGGTGAAAACTATTCCTAATTATTTCTTGTGACAAAATAAAGAAGATAGTTCTGATGCATCAGGAATAAAGCTGGGAGTTTCTATGTGTAAAACTACTCTTTCCACACTATGTTATGAGATTTGGTAATATTCATCAATACCATCATAATAGCATATAATTATGACTTTTGAACAGAACTTTGAGCCACTTCAATTAAATTTTCTGATTTCTATCCTGCCTTTCCTGATTTGTTTGCATAGATATAAAGTGTAGGGCTCCAGAAATTGGTGTTCCCCATACAACATGGGGAAGAGTCTAGTTAGTTTTCTTTATGAATTGAATTCTTTTTGCTTTGGGGATATCTGCTGTTAATATCTCCCAAAAAGTTACTGAAAGCTCTTTGCCAAGGTTCACTTTCTGCCCATAATTGATCAATTTTATCATTAGTTAAAAGCAAGACAATTTCTGCTGAGTCCATTTCTGTCAATCGACAAAGTCTTAATTTTCCTTTAAAAATCAAATCAAAAATCTTTTTCCACACTTGGTTTATGTGGTAGAAATATTCATTCCAATATAATAGTTTTCATTTGCATTAATATTCCTGTAGGAGAATGTTTAGAGGGTAAAGTAACCAGGATACAATTAAGGTCTTGATCTACATAATTTACATTTGCATCCTATAATTTCTTTTCCACCAAAGAAAATTTTCTCTCAGATTTAGCTGATAATTCTCTTGAACTATTTAAGTACTTGTCATTATCTAAGGTTTTGAAATTATTCAGTTTATGGTCTTTTTATCTCAATCATGGGCTGTAAATTAGAAATATCTCCTAGCAACTTAAGAAATTATTAAGAGTTTGCAATCTGTTTCTCCTAATTTGTATCTCTTGGGATCTAATTTATTGTAAAACTATTTTATATCCTAAATAATTAATAGATTCTCCTCTTTACGTTTTTTTCAGGAACAATTTGTAATCCCCAAGCAGAAAATTTTTTTTCACTTCTTCAAACATTCTTTCTAAAGTATCTTTATCTGAGTCAGCCAATAAGATGTCCTCCATGTAGTGGAAAATGATAGAGTGTGAAAATTGCTTATGTATCACTTCTAATGTATGTTTTACAAAATTTTAGCACAAAGTAGGGCCATTTAATATTCCCTATGGGAAAACATTCCATTATATCTCTTTACACGTTGAGAATTATTATAAATAGGCACTGTAAAGGCAATTTTTTCCTAGTACTCAGCCATGGATCTCTGTCGCTACCTCTGTTCATTGTTGGATGTAAGTTCTGTGATGGCACTTGGGGTGGCTATTCATATAATTATAAGGGAAGTCCTATTATGCAATACCTTCACTATTGGTTGAAGAACTAGCCAGGAATATTCTGTGAGTTTGTGGAGGTTACCAAAGCACCTGGTCTTTTTACCAATCCCACATTGGATTCCTCTATTAAGATCTCATCTCTCTTTTTTAAGATAATCTTGTACCCTGCTATATTGCTAAAGGTATTTATGAGCTACAGGAGTTCCCTGGTAGAATTTTGGGGATCACTTATGTAAATGATCCTATCAACTGAAAATAGAGATAGTTTGATATCTTCCTATCCTATTTTTATCCCCTTTATCTCCTTTTGTTCTCCTATAGCGTTAACTAGAACCTCAAGAACTATATTGAATAGATAAGAAAAATGATGGACAGCCTTGTCTTATTCCTGATTTTGATGAGATTGCTTTGAGTTTTTTTCCATTTAGCTTGATGTTAGCAGTCGGCTTGCTGTATACTGCCTTGATTATATTTAGGTATTTGCCCTCTATTCGTGATCTCTCCAGCACTTTTATCATGGAGTGTTGGATTTTGTTAAAGAATTTTTGTATATCTAATGAGATGATCATGTTTTTTTTTTCTTTGAGTTTGTTTATATGATGGATGACATTCCCAGTTTTTCATATGGTGAACCATTCCTACATCTCCAGGATGAAGCCTAATTAATGCTGGCGGATGATTTTTTAATACGTTGTTGGATTCATTTTGCCAGAGTTTTATTGCGAATTTTTGCATGGATGTTCATGAGGGAGATTGCCCTGTAATTCTTTTACTGTGTTGTGTCATTGAGTGGCTTTAGTGAACTGAAACAAGAAGTGATATTAACATAACCTACATAATAGAGAACTCATGGAACCTGAACCAATTATTCCATAATTAATAAGTTATATTTAAAAATTTCTAAAATTTAATAATAATGAAAAAAAACAACGTGCCAGAGATTGGGTAGGAAATAAAAAGCAGTATCTAAGAGGAAAGTTAATTTCTATACATGTCTACATTAAAAATCTCTAAATATGTTTACTGAATATTTATGATGTATCTCAGGGTCCTAAAGACAAAGAAGAACAAACCAAGCCAAAAATTAGAAGGTGGAAATAAATAATGCCCGGCAAAAAAAAAAAAACTTAAAAATGAGTTATATACAAGCAGTGTATTAAAGATTTGATCTTTTGAAAACACAAATGAAATAAGCCCTTAGTTAATCAAACCAGTTTAAAGAGATACTATGCAATGATTAAAATTAGATTTGAGAGGAGAGATATCAGAACAGATTCTTCTGAAATTTAGAAGATTTTTAGGATATATTTTTGAAACACATATCTCAATAAATTTGGAAATCTAAAAGAAAAAAACAATTTTCTATATATACATGGACTGCCAAACATAAACCAACGCCATATAAAAATAAAAAGATATATAAAAAGTATCAAGACTGGAGTGATAAGAAAGTATCCCTATTAAAGACAACCCAAATCACAGATACCAAATTCAGAAGCTAGACAAGTAATAACTGAATCTCTGGCTTTTGAAAATACTACTGTACAATGCAAAGCAGTAATTAGAGTGTTAAAGGCAAGATCAGCATCCTTGGAGAAATCGATCAGAGACAACATATGCTCACACTTCTGTTTAAATTATTTTATATATTGATAGAAATATAAAATTATATTTGTCATATTGTATATATACATATATATATATATATATTCTACCTCTAGGATATTTTGTACATTGATACATATCAAAGATATTGTTGTCATATTTATACCTCTGCAATTATTTCTACCTCTGATTAAGATATTTGTATTTGAGAACATTGTCATAATACTGTACATTTGTTTACAGATTTCTTTTATTTTTTTTATATGTGAAGTTTTAGTCTTTAAGTTATTTAAGTTAAGAAGAATCACAGGTCATTAGTCACCCATGCTTATTATACTTATGGTCATGTTAGTTAGTTACTTAGTCTAGATATACAATAACATGATAGATAAATAGGTTATCTTCAAACACTTCATAGACCTAGAAAATATGGCATTTAAGTGCTTTAATAACTTAGAATTCTGTTGATGTAAGATGTGATTGTTCCTAGCAGC
This sequence comes from Sigmodon hispidus, assembly GCA_004025045.1. Classification (NCBI taxonomy): domain Eukaryota; kingdom Metazoa; phylum Chordata; class Mammalia; order Rodentia; family Cricetidae; genus Sigmodon; species Sigmodon hispidus. The sequence continues at coordinate 24,726 of PVIH01010958.1, forward strand.
ACCAATCAACTTCTGAAATGATGTTGGGCATCAAAGACACTCCATAAGTTTGTCTTCTCCTTGGTATAAAATGGTCTTTTGGTCAAAAAACTGTCCTTACCTCAATTGCTGAGAGTTAAGCAGGCTGTCCATTCTGGCCAAGCAGGTTACAAGGAAAAGCAACTGCTAAATCTTGCCAAGACAGAGTAAATCAACCTTTCAAAATTTCCTGCTTCTGAAATGTTCAGTCAGATATTCTTGGGCTGCGCCGTAAGTGGATGCCTCATCATTGCAGAGAAACATTGGGTGAATATCCGGGCAGCCAGCTGTCTCTTTCATTTCTTGCATGTCTTGGAAGCTTCTTGCTTGTACTTCCTGTTTACTCAGGTAATATTATATCCTTCTGGGGTCTTAGATGGAGTTAAAGACTGAATAGTTATAGTTTTCCTTAGTGATGATAAAAGATAAATTAGATATAAAACTTTAGACTCAAAAAGACAGAATAGATGATAGAGTATTTTCTTTAATTTTCCCAAATACAAATAGGCTAGATATTATAGCTGTAATTTTTTGTTTGATAACTATTTTGTTGTATGCGATTTTACTATGTTAAAAATAAAACTTTCTTTTTGATTAGACAGAAAAGGTAAGTGATATGGAATACCCTTCTGTACACTGTGATTACGTATTGTTTCCATTGGTTAATAAAGAAGCTGTTTTGGCCTATGAGACAGTTACAGCCAGGCAGAAAATTCAAGCAAAGAGAGTGAAATATGGAGTCAGGGCAGATGCTACCAGTTACCAGGGGAGCAAGATGTAATGAAAGACAAGTAAGCCGCAAGCCATGAGGCAAAACATAGATTAATAGAAATGGGTTGAGTTAAGATTTAAGAGCTAGCTAGAAAGAAACCTGAGCTATTAATCAAACAGTTTATAATTAATATAAGCCTCTATGTGTTTATTTGAGACCAAGAGGCTGCAGGACATAGAAAAACTTCTGGCTACAAATAATGCCCAGAAAAAGAAAAAAGAAATCAACTTAATGCAAATAAGATGTATATAAATGGTAAATCAAAGAATTGTTCTTTTTTTTTTTAAAAAACTTTATTTATTTATTATTTATTTATGTTGGTGTTTGCCTAGAACTGGAACTACAGACAGTTGTGAGCTGCCATGTGGGTGCTGGGAATCGAACCCGGGTCCTCTGGAAGAACAGCCGGTGCTCTTAACCACTGAGCCATCTCTCCAGCCCCCAAAGAATTGTTCTTTTAAAAAGACAAATGAAACTAAAAAGTCTTTAACTGGACCAGCTAAAAAAGAGGCCATGCAATGATTAAAATTAGATTTAAGAGGAGAGGTACTAGAACAGATATTCCTGAAATTTAGAAGATTGTTATGGTGTATTTTTGAAATATACCCTTCAATAAATTTGAAAGTCTAAAAGAAATGAAAGACTTTCTATATACTCATGGCCTACCAAAATTAAGCCAAGGCCATATAAAACTAAATGGCTGTACAACAAGTAGGAGAACTAGAGTGATAAGCAAGCACCTCAACTAAAGACAGCGCGAATCACAGAGAGATTCACTGCTTAACTTTGCCAGACATCTAATGAGCTAACTCAAGGCTCTTCAAACTATCCCTGGAAACAAACTTAAGTTTACAAAGCTAATATTATCCTGGAACCAACACAATAAAAGAAATAACAAAATAACAACAAAAAATTATAGATAAACTTCCCTGATGAACATAGGTATAAAATTATCAAAAAAGTATTGGCAAATAAAATTTTATAACACATTTAAAATTCTATTGTTATGAATGTGAATTTATTACTGGGATGCAAGGATGATTCAACATTAATAAGCTGAGACCTTTAATAAAAAACATAAGTATATCTTGATGCAATGCAACATCCCATAATAATAAAATCTCTAAAAATATCTGAACAGAAGAAACATCACAATATAAATAAATAGTATAAATGTAAATAGTATACATGACAACATTTTCTTCAATGAGAACATAAAAATTTCCACTAACATCAGGAACAAACTAAGTAGTATCCACTTTTTCTATTATTAATCAATATAATATTTGTTGCTTAGCAAGCAATAAGATAAAAAAGACATAAAAAGAATACATATAAGAAAGGTGAAAATCAAATTATCTCTGTTTGTTGTTGGTTATTTCTGCTCTTTTGTCTCTTTGGGAGACCTGCCACATAGCTCCCAAATAAATCACACATAGAGGCTTATTCATAATTATAAATGCCTAATGTTAGCTTGGCTTGTTGCTATTCAGCTTTTCTAACTTAAGTTAATCCATCTACCTTTTCTTACTTTCATTCTTACTCCATGACTGGCTGTGTGGCTCAGCAGCTGCCCCCTACTGCCCTCGCCTTGTCCTCCTGATTCTTGGTCCTTCTTTTTCCCAGATTTATTTTTCTATATGTTCTCTGCCTGCCAGCGCCACCTATTTCTCTCTCCTCCCTCGCCACTGACTGTTCAGCTTTTTATTATCCAGCACAGTGGAAATCAGGGAGGTTCCTTCCAAAACTAGAAGTAGAACTATCATATAAAATAGCTGTAGCTCTCTTGAGCTGAACGCTTTTCTGCTGTAAGAATGTCACAGAATTATAGCACATCTATTTTTATAGTAATGTTGTTCACAATATCCAAATTATAGAATAATTCTAAGCATCCATCAGTAGATAAATTGATAAAGAAAAAGTAGTATGTAGACATAAAGGTGTTTTATGAACCACAAAGTAAAAAGAAATGTATTGTTTATAGGAAGATGGCTGCAATTGGAAATCGCATACTAAAAGAAAGAAATTAGAAAACAAATTATATAAACTTTTAATCATTATTCTACTTTAGATTTTATATAGATGTACAAAGTCTTATTACCTAAAAGGTTGAAATGACGTCACATGACAGTAGAAATAAGAGGGTTTTTTGGCGTGAGGTTGGGGGGGAAATAGGGAGAAAAGAGAGGACAGTTATAATCAAAACAAATGATATAGCTGTATGTATTTATTACTCCTTTCACTGTGTACTAAATGTAGTAAAAATTTACATGAAAAAGGAAAGATGATGCAAAGCTACCGAGGGCAATTGTATTTTTAAGACACCATGTTCAGTTTAATCACTAGATATTCAACATATTAACATGGAAAGACAACCAATACTCACACCCCCACTCAAGAAAATCATATGAATATTTTTACTTCTTTTCTAGAATTGTGTGAATTAAGTAATACTGTTTTCCTTGTGTGTGTGTGTGTGTGTGTGTGTGTGTGTGTGTGTTTAAACAAGAATATAAAGAGAATAAGGTCTTTGAGTTTACTTGGGTGATAAATGACATGCAAATTTGAGTACTGAAAGTAATCTCATTTCTGTTTCCCAAGTCTGAACACTGAAGACTAATGTGGTATTTCCCCTGTCCTATTGTATTAAATTCCCTTTGGGGACAAAACACCTCATCAATCAGATGCAACACCCATTAAAAACCCAGACTTAGTCCTCCGTAAATCATTCCTCTTAGGTTTTTTCTTACTGACACTCAAAGTATTTCTTTCAAGAATCTGAAATTTAGTTCAATTTTAAATCTTCATGATTTGATCCCTTCACATTCCAGGACAATACATTCACGGCTTCTAACCATCTACTGTGGCATTACATTCATTAAAGCCTCCTTCCGATGCCTAGGCCTGACCATTGGCAAAAGAAATGGAAATGGCAATTCTGTTGTGTGACAGACTTTTCCTGGGGGTAACTACTCCTCAAACACATCTACTCACCCCAGACATGGAGCCTACACCACTCAGTACATTGGGCTTACTTATAAGAATATGGGTGAGGGATTACTTATAAGACCAGAAATAACTCAAAGGAAATTGCATGACCATCACCAACTCAGGATGGGTGACAGCTCACAAAATCTGGGAACTTGTGAGTACACTGCACAGAATGTAGGCAGTTCAGCAATCTGAAAAGTGAGTGTCCTTTCCATGTGGTGAGAGTGTCCTTTCCATGTGGTGAGTGTCCTTTCCATGTGGTGAGTGTCCTTTCCATGTGGTCAGTGTCCTTTTCATGCAATGAGTGTCCTTTCCATGCAATGAGTGTCCTTTCCATGTGGTGAGTGTCCTTTTCATGCAATGAGTGTCCTTTCCATGTGGTGAGTGTCCTTTCCATGTGGTCAGTGTCCTTTTCATGCAATGGGTGTCCTTTCCATGTGGTCAGTGTCTTTTCCACGTGGTCAGTGTCCTTTTCATGCAATGGGTGTCCTTTCCATGTGGTGAGTGTCCTTTTCATGCAATGAGTGTCCTTTCCATGTGGTGAGTGTCCTTTTCATGCAATGAGTGTCCTTTCCATATGATGAGTGTCCTTTCCATGTGGTGAGTGTCCTTTTCATGTGGTCAGTGTCCTTTCCTTGTGGATAGTGTTCTTTCCATGTGGTTTAGCTGGCCTGAGCCTCTTCTAGGCACCTCTGCGGGTCTTCCTTGCTGTTCAGCTGGCTTCACTCTTTTTTCAACTTTTCTAATCCAAGAATCACTTAGAATGGTTTACTGGTTATGTATTCTTAGAGAGAAAGGTACCTAAAAAATCTGGTCATTTTCAGGGATTTCCTGAAGCTCTTTTTAGTTGTTTACTTTCAGTCAATGTGCTTTCCTGGAGGGTTTTTACTTCATAGTAGAATATCTTGTTGTTAAACCTCCTTGTAAACATTCTAATGTTTTTCTTTTTTTATAGTCCATGTCTCAAGAAGTTTCCCTCCAAGGTGGAGGAAAACTGCTATACAACAATGGTGCATCAACAGTTGCTTTGAGGAATGTAAATGTAAAAATAAGTATGTACTAATAAAGCATTTAATTATTTATGTATCACAATTAATCATGCATTATAAATTATCTAGTTTGATAAGAAGAAATTGAGAAATCCACACAGAGTGCAGCTCTAAGGCTTCACTACAAACTAAATTTCTTTAAACCATTGTTTTTCAAAACTTCTGTTCTTAAAGGCCATCCATATATATAAGATGTAGTGAGGGCTACCATGGAAGGAGTTGAAGAGAAGACAGGGAGGGGAAGTGCTGTAACTGTATTTTAATCAGAAATTTTTTGAATAAGAAAAACTTACTTTTAAAGAAAATGTGCTTATGGCCAGCTGGACACTAATGGCAATGCATGAGTACATAGCTATAGCCTTAGCACTTGGTCCTGCCTGGTGTATATGGAGGGTTCCAGAATGTCAGGGTTCCAGAGACCTTATGTTAAACTAATGAGCAAGCAACAAAGAAAAAGAAAATCCAAAACAAACAGCAAAGCAAATGTCTGCTCTTTTTGGGGGGGGGCGGGGACTG
>PVIH01010958.1:30171-72016 GCA_004025045.1 Sigmodon hispidus
TTTTTTTTTTTTTTTTTTTTTTTTTTTTTTTTTTTTTTTTTTTTTTTTTTTTTTTTTTTTTTTTTTTTTTTTTTTTTTTTTTTTTTTTTTTTTTTTTTTTTTTTTTTTTTTTTTTTTTTTTTTTTTCCCCATTTCCCTCCACATTACAAATTTGAACTTCAGACTTCTGGGCTGATTATGTGAAAAGATAAGGCAGTGCAGAGGTTCCCCCATTATGGATTCTTTCTGAGGCCATGTTAAGTTATATATATATATTATTTGGTGATTTTACATAATGCACCCCATCAAACTCAGTTATCACTCCTCTCAGATTCATACCTATACTTATGATCTCCTCATTGACAAAAACACACATTCATGCTGCTCATTTACTTACTGGAGCATAATTAAACTCCCTGTGGCCCGACCCTTAAAGAAAACAAGTCTTTCTTCACTCACACATCAGCCAGAGGCCATCAATGCAGAAGTGAGGCACTGTGTCATTTAGCTATGTTCTAGCCTTGAGGTCTTGTGTACAATGACATCTTTTTTTTTTTTTTTTTTAAGTCCACTAATGAGTGAGTACATCCTCTGCTTATCTTTCAGGGTTTGTGATACCTTGCTCTAGAGGATATTCTCCAAATCCATCCATTTGCCTGCAAATTTTAGGATATCATTTTTTTTTTAAACTGCTGAGTAGTACTCCATTGTGTACTACAGTTTGTTAATCCATTCTTCAGTAGAGGGGCATCTAGGTTGTTTCCAGGTTATTGCTATTATGAATAATGCTGCTGTAAACATAGTTGAGCTAATGCTTTTGGCGTGTGAATGTGCATCTTTAGGGTATATACCCAGTAGTGGTATTGATGGATCCTTGGGGAGATTGATTCCCAGTTTTCTGAGAAACCACCATACTACATTCCAGAGTGGCTGAAGAAGTTTACACTCCCACCAACAATGGAGGAGTGTTCCCCTTGCTCTGCATCCTCTCCAGCATAGGCTGTCGTCTGTTGATTTGCCTTTATGAAAGCTGTTTTTAAGGTTGTTTCCTTCTGTTGCCTCTTCATTGCTTTGTTCAGGTCTTGAAGCTATAGAACCACTTGCTTCTTCTGGTGGTGTCTTTTTGGCCTTTGTAGTGTTGTATGTAAGTGTGAGCACCGCTGTCTGTCCATTGTTTTCTCAATTGACTCTTGGTTAGTTCTTGATTGGCTCTTAGTGGGATGGTTGTTTATGGGCTCTTAATCAGCTATGTGTTCAGAGGGTTGGCTGTTCTTGTGAGGTCACACTGCTATGATGCCAGTCTTCACCTCTTGACCTCTCACCTCTCAGTTGTGCACTTAGGAACTTGGCTGCTTCCCCGCTGCTATTATGCCAGCAGTGTTCTGGGCAGTCTGTGTTCCACGCTGAAGCTGAGTTGCCATTTTACACTTAACTAGAATTTGATCTTCTTGATGGAGAATCTTGTGGAAAATTACCCAACTATTTTCAGGATCCCGAGGTCAAGATATTCCAGCTAATTTATCTTGGCTTCTATTAAACTGCATGTTTCTATAGACTGCTGCTTCTACCAGCTAACAGCTTATCTTAATTTATTTTAAATTGCTTGTATGTACAAACCTCCCCCTGTAACTGCTAAGTGGATACAGGATGTGTTTTTTGCCTTTAAACATTCCTTCCTCTAAACACTCAGAGTAACACTTTAGTCCTGAATATCTAAGTATACTTCCAGCTGACTGGAATAAAAACTTTCAATTGGCTGTAGACTGTGTCTGAGTGGCCCTATCTGGTGGAGTCTTCATAGCAGCTATTAGAAATACATTAATAGTAAAAATCCTAGTAATAGAAATCATACCCTTAAAATTCCCCTAATCCTATTGTTCTACTTTATATGTTTTTAGATTCATTTTATTTTTATTTTTTTGTATGTACATTGGAGTTTTGCCTACATATATGGAGTTTTGCCTACATATATGTCTGTGTGAGGATGCCACATTTCCTGGAACTGGATTTACAGATGATTGTGAACTGCCATGTGGGTGCTGGAAATTGAACCCAGGTCCTTTGGAATTTTGGCCAGAGTGACCAATGCTCTTAACCACTGAGCCATCTCTCTGTCCCCTAATTTGTTGTAGTCAGAAGTCTTCTGGTGTCACCTAGCCCTGAGACCTGGAAAAATCTCTTCCACTTGTACTCCCACAGTCGCTTATAAAATAACTGACTCAGAGGCTTAATATTATAGTAACTGCTGGGTCAGTAGCTCATGTTTATCACTATCTAGTTCTTATACTTAAATTAATTCATAATTTTATCTGTGTTTAGCCATGTGGCTGTGGCTTGGTACCTTTCTGTCAGTGCAGCATTCTTATTTTGTTTCCTCTTCGTCTGGCTGATTTCTTGTCTTCTGCTCTTCCTTTTCTCTTCCCAGAATTCTCCTACTCTTATTGTCCCACTTCTACATCCTGCCTAGTTACTGACCAATCAGTGTTTTGTTAAACCAATATGAGTAACAAATAATTACAGTGTATAAGAGCATAATCCCACACTTGGTATTTCTAATTTATTTTTTACCAGATAATGCTTTCCCCCACCTATATCCCTAGTCCTAGATGATATGCTCTATTGTCTCAGGACTTTTTTTGTATATACAATGCTTGAAGCAGAATAGAGAAGAAAACACATCTTTTGAAAATTGAAAACTTACATGAAACTTGAAACAGGCAGCAAAGAACTTTGGCACAACTGGTACAGCAGTTGACTTAATGATGGCTTATTTGGAACACATTTATGCTATGAAGTACTAAAGGCTAGCTTGTAGGACTTCGGGTACTAGATATATATAGAAATTTTGTTGGGAGGACAAGGTATCCCCAAAGTCACTCATCCTATATAAGATATTAAACAATTTAATATCTCATTGATTAATTTATCTCTATTTATTTTGAGAAATTATAGAGAATAAATATATACATATATAGTTGTATCCTATATTTTATAAGTATTTGTTTGAATTGATAATAGTATCATATATAAATAAACTATATACTTTTTTCTTCATTTTATATTTTCCTATAATTAACATTAAGCTAGTTGATAAATATATTTAATATACCCTAAATTATAAGTTTTTGATTATCAGAAGCAATAATGAGTTATTATTTTAACATTCCAAAATAATGAAATTTTAAGGCTCCAAGATACTAGAAGACTTCTGTTTCACTTTTGCCAATCTCTGCTTATTTTCTTGTTACAAAAATGCATCACTTAAGATATTTTATTACATTATTTATTTATTCATTTAGTTAGTTATTACATGTGTTTGTGTACGCAAAGCTATTATGAATAGGATATTTTGTGAGTGTGTTTTTTTTCCTGGTATATTAGCTAGGTTTTATTGATCTGAAAATAACCATAACAATAAACAAATTTGGGAGGAATGTGTTTATTAGGCTTATAGTTACAGTCCATCAAGAAGAAAGGGTAGTCAGGGTCAGATCCCATTTAGGAATTCAATCAGGCCATGAGGAAGCCTTGATTTCTGGTTTGCTTAGCTTGCCTTTTTGTAGACATCTGAACGGAGAGGATGTACCACTCTCAGAAAATACTCCAGAGTTTTTTCTACAGACCATTATGATGGAGGCATTTTCTCAGTTGAATTTCCCCTTTCCCAGATTATCCTAGCTTCTGTCAAACTGATAGAAAAGCAAACAGCACACTTAGCAAATTTATTGTGCACAGGAGGGTTAATAGTTTTGTATGTTGAATTTTTGTAACCTATTACTTTGCCGTGAGTGTTTGTGGAGATATTAGAGTATTTTAATTGTAGTATCATGTAATCTTCATATGGGGTTCATTTTATTTCCTGCTTATATCCTTTTCATATCTTTCTGCTCTCTCAGCCAAATGTCCAATATCAAAAGAGAGAGGTGGGAGTGAGTACTCTTGCTTCTTTCCTGATATTACAGAAATTGTTTTTAGTTTTTTCCCCATAGAAAGTTCTTTCTTGTGCCAATGAACTAAAGCTTATTCCTAACTTTCTCCTTTATCATATTTATGGTATCAAGCCTCACACTGAGATCTTTGACCCAATTACAGTTGGGTTTTATGAGGGGTTAGATATAAGGATTATGTTTATTCTTCTACATATTTGTCTTAGTTTGGGTTTTTATTATTGAGGTTAAGAGACTGGCAACTCTTATAAAGAAAGCATTTAACTGAGGTGGCTTGCTCACAGTTTGAGAGGTTCAGTCAGTCATTGTTATAGAAAGTAGTGAAGCACCAGGGAATTGCCTCCATTTGAGAAAGTCCCAGCTTGAAACAGGCCTGACAATAACAAGAGGTAACCTAGGACCATCTGATAACAACTGATTAACTACAGAATATCCCAGCACAGGAGATGGTTTATAAAGAAAGGTTTGGCCAACAACCGGATAAACTGAAGGCTAAGATAACAAAGGAATTCTGGAAAGTTCCTAAAAGCAAGCTAATCTGAATTGTATCTGTACTGAGACCCCTAATTGATGTGTAACTTTCTGTTTTTTGCCTTTAAAAACTGAGCACTCAATAAGGTTCCTGCCACAGCTTGTATTTCTTTTCAGTAAATCTTGCTTTTGCATTTTGGAGAGTTCACATCTCTAGTGATCTCTTCAGAAGTCTCGAGACCAGAGTATAACAGTACCATAGGGACCTAGATGCAGAGATGGTGATGGAGTTTAGGATCCTACATCTTGCAGGCAACAGGAAGTCAAATAATAAACTGGGAGGTGTCCTGAGTATATGAAATCTCAAAGCTCACCTCCACAGTGATTCACTTCCTTCAGAAGGTGTGACTCAGATTAAAGGCATGCCCTTGTGATGCCCACAGGTAAGAATTTCCACCAGGGAGGCTGGACATACTGTAAAGAGTGGGGATTTTATTGCTACATACAGAGAATGAGAACCCAGGCCGATAACTTAGCTCAGGAGCAGCAGAAGGGGTAAGTGACTGTTGCCCCTATGGGTGAGGGTCTTTAAAGAAAAACCTATGTAATCAAGATGGGACACACCTTGACATTCCAGGATTGGGCAAAGGGGTGCAACAGCCTTTGGATTTTTCTGGCATGAATCCAACCTTTGAATCCATTGGCTGCTTCAGAAGTTCACTCGCAGACCTGGGCCAAGGCCCCAGAATGAATCCAGGTCCTTACACCCTCCAGCTTCAATCTGGATAACAAGAGGGTGTGATCCAGTCTCCTTCAATAAGAGGACACTTCCTCCAAGAAGGCCACATCTCCTAATAGTATCACTCTGAGTTTATGGGGTCCAAATATATTCAAATGACCACAATGCCAGTATTCAGTTTGCTCAGCTCCATTTGTGAAAAATGGTGTCATTTTTCTCCCCAACGTGCATTGTTGGTACCTTTACCAAAAATAGGTAATATACAAGTGTAGGATTATATATGGGTCCTCAGTTGATCAATGTGATTTCGTGACAATACCACAATATTATTAATATAAGTCTGTAATATAACTTAATAGATGGGATGGTGATACTTGTAGAACTACTTCTTTTTACTGTTTATTATTGCTTTGTCTACCTAGGATCTCTTTTATTTTCAAATGAAATATAAGATTTTTTCAATTTCTCTGAAGAATTGTACTAGTTGCATTAAATCTGTGCATTGACTTTGCTTGGTGGGATGGACATTTTCACAACTATCCTACTAATCCATGAACCTGAGAGTTCTTTTCATGTTCTCTTGCAATTTTCAATTTGCTCTTTGATTATCTTCAATTTTTCCCTGTGCAAATCCTCTGTTTTCCTGTCTAGATTTATTCCAAGTTGTTTGTTTTGAGGCTATTATGAATGAAATTGTTTCCTGATTTTAGTCTAACTATGTGTATTTTTATATATATATAGAAAAGCTACTAATTTTTGTGTGTTGCTGCTGGGTTGCTGAATCTATTCAGCAGTTCTGATGCAGTCTTTAGGGTCTTTTATGTATAGAATCATGTCATCTACAAATAAGGATGTTTTAACTTTCTTGATATTTGTATCCCTTGTATCTCCTTCAATTGTCTGATTAATCTATGTGAAATTTTAAACTCTATATTGAAAAAGAATGCAGAGAATGGAAATGTTTATTTTGTTCCTGACCTTAGTGGAAAAGCTTTGGTTTTTTGTTTGTTTTGTTTTCCACTTAGCCTGATGTTGACTGTGGTTTGGGGGTATGTTCTTTTTATTAAGATATTTTCTTTGTATTTCTAGGTTCCCTAGTACTTTTGCTATAAAGGGATTTTTATCAAAATCTGTTAAGATGAATGGATGGTTTCTGTCCTTGAAAATATTTATGCTAATAAACATTTAACATTTCTTTAGATTTTTTTTTGTGTGTCTGACTGTAAAAAGGTGAATGGGGAGTTTATTATCATTCTATTGGCTAGTCTGCTGTTAAGTGCTCAACTCCAGTTCACTGAGCATTGAAAAAAAAATATTTTAGTAACATTAGCAAACTTCGTGCACATGAATTGATACATCTCATTAATATATCACCAATGGCCATAAAATGTGGAGACATAATGTAGAATACACTATGAAATTATAAATTAGTTACAAGAAATACAGAAATACTAAGGAATAAAAAAATGGAGGTAGAATGGGAAAGAGAAAATGGAGGAAAGCAAGAATAAATAAAAGAAAAAAAGAATGGAAAAGCATTTTATAGAAAGCAGAGTGGGCTGAGAGATTAGAATGAAAAAGTATTTTATAAAAAGCAGAATGGACTAAGAGATTATAAATGAATGAAAAGGAAAACAAAGATTTCCCAATAATAATTGAAAAATATGGAAAGGAGAAGAGAAAACAAAAGCATATGTCTAAGAAAAAAATCAAACCAAACCAAACAAAATATTCCATTACAATAAAATGAAACAAAAAGAATGTCCAATAATAAACAATATGTAAGCAAAATTATATGACTGGAAACAAGAAATAAAACATAAATTTAAAAACATAGTAAAATGAAAATATTGTCAAAAGTGCTACAAAAAGAAAAAATGCAAGGAAAAAGGAAAAAAGAAGATAAAATGTTGGGACAATGTCTTTCTGTGTCTTAAAAAACTGAGACTGCCACTTTTAAGCATGTCATAAGAAAAGGCTGCTGAGCTTTTCTTGCAGTTAATACTGCTGTTGTGTCTGGATTGGACACAGGTCTAATATACACTAAAATTATCTTGGCCTTTCTTGATTTTCTTTCTAATATACTGGGGTTCTCTCCTGGACACACTTAGTTTTGCAATCTGTGAACTGGGTAGTTGCCCTCATTCTCTAAGTCACTTCAGCCTGCAAAGATTACTAATGTTCTATCTGTAGTCTGCGGAGCTCATTTCCACACAGCAACTTTCAATTCTTTTGTATTGTTCACACATCCTATCATTAACTTTGGGAATTTCTGGGGCTCTTTTTCTCTTGGGAATAAAAACGATGATGATGATGATGATGATGACATCTCTTCACCCAGTTACTCAGAGGCAGCATCTTGTTTGCCACCTTACAGAAAGGCTCTATTTTCACATGAAGTAATGTTTTAAAGGTTACCATGACTAAATGCCAGTCACTAGTGGGCAAATCTACTTCTATGGAAATGATGGCTTCTTGTATTCATATTTAAAACAAATGCTAGATTTTCACATGAGCATGTTGGCAACAGAATGGTAGTCACTTATGAGAAAAGCACAAGAATGGAATGCTGTTTTGGCTTTTATGCAGAATACAAAACTGTTCTGACAATGCTAGAACAAAAACTTTAGCCATTTTTTTTTAAGATGTAACAATCCATGCACTCTGGAAGGTCAAGTTTCTTTTTATAGTAGTCCACAAGAAATTGACAATTTATCTCAAAGGACTCAAAGCTGAAGGTTTGATAAATCATGGCAAAAGCCCAGGGTCATGTATACTTTGCTGGACAAGAGAAGGTTTGCCTCCATAGAAACCATGAGGGCATTATGCAGGAGGAAAGGAGTGAGAAGAGCAGATGGTTTTAACAAAGGGCTATAGGGACCGATGGCCCTGTGATTGACATTTAAGGCTGCACCAAATAACAAAGCTTTCTCATTTCTCCCATCTCCTCTGAGACACCCCTTTAGCAGTCTCCTTTTCTTCTTGGTTGGTATTATGGAGCATTCCTTTTAAACAAGTGTAACTTACACATATTTTAAAAAGAAAATAGGCATGGCATGAGGTTCCCTGATCCTGTAGATTTCCCAATTCAGTGTTACGCTGATCCACTTATTTCTATTTATAATCTTTTAGGAAACCAACTTGTCGTGAACTCTTAAACAAGTTTGTATTTTAGCTTGCTGATTTATTTCTCATTTGGCACATAATGTTACCACCAGCCTCTTGTCTGTGTGTGACATGAGAGTTAATGTGTGTTTGTGTGTGTGTGTGTGTGTGTGTGTGTGAGAGAGAGAGAGAGAGAGAGAGAGAGAGAGAGAGAGAGAGAGAGAGAAATATTCAGCAGCATCTCCCTACCTCCATTACAACTAGGATACTACACAGCATACAGCAGAACCCTACACCTAGAAGCGTGTCACAATTAAATATAATTAGAGCTTTTGCATAATTATTTATTATTTTAATGATCTTATATTTTGAACCCTGTTTTTATCATTTATAGAGAATGATCTGTTTTTTTCTAATTTGCAAGTTGAAACCAAGATTTAATTCAGAAAATATGATGCTTGATAGATGACTTTAATGAGACTTTTCTCCATTTTAAGCCATTTTTAAAGATCTATTTATTTTTAAAGATTAAAAAATTGTATAATGTGTATGCCCATGAAGTCATGTATATTCACACATGCCTGCAGGTGCCCTTGGAGGCCAGAAGATGGTGTCAGATTTCCTGGAACTGGAATCACAAATAGTTGTGGACTACTTGACATGGGAATTGGAAATTGAACACTGATAATTCAGGAATTGAAGCAAGTGTTCTGAATCACTAAGTCATCCTTTCATCTCCTATTTTATTCTTAAATTATGTGGATGTACATGTGCATCAAAGTGCTCATGGATATGGAGGAGGAAATCTAATTTATATTAGCAACATATATGTTATTCATACTTTTTGCTTTCAAAATTCTGATAGATAGATAATAGTCAAACAGACAGACAAAAAATTGTAGGGCTGCAATATAGCTCACAAATAGAACCCTTATTTAATATGCATAAAAATCTAAGTTTCATTCTAGTACAGGCAAAAAAAAAAAATGTAGCAAGAGTTTCTAGCCATGCCTTTCTGGCCTAGTTCCAAGGTTTGGACCCACTTTTAGCCCTGCTGCCAACTAGCCCCAAATAATCACACAAAGTCTTATATTAATCTCATGGTTCTTGGCCTATGGCTCAGGCATCTTGCTAGCTCCTTCATCTTTACCCATTTCCATTGCTCTATGTTTTACCACAAGGCTAGTAGCTTTACCTGAATCCTTCTCTCTTGAGTGGCAGCTTGCCTCTCCCTGACTCTGCCCTTCTTCCCCTTTATCTATGCTTAAATTTCCTGTCTGCCTATAAACTAGCTTACCATAGGCCAAAAAGAGTTTCTTTATTATTTAATGGTATTTCACAGCATACAGTAAGACAGCCAACATATATATATATGCATATATATATCCTAAACTGTGGTTCAAGTAATTTGCTTTTAGAGTTGTTTTTGTTAGTTTGTACATGTGCCTCTAATTTTTATGCTTATGAATGTTCTTAGGTGTTGACATGCAGGTCAGAATCTAATAAGTTACCTCACTACTTATTTTTCCCACTAACAATGGACCTTAGAAATGTATATCAGTAAAAAGAAGAAAACTGCTGTTTCTCTCCAGACCAACCCTATGTCTATCTCTTTTTATTCCTTTCCTCCTTCTTTGTGAAACTGTGCATGGTTTCATTCTGTGGCTGAACATAATTTATCAGTGCTCTTTTATACATTGCAGGGGGATTTATGCTTTTAAAAATTATGACCACTTCCACATCTTGTGCCATTCTTTTGAGAATTCAGATAATTCAATATTGTGCATTTTCTATGATAGAGTTGTTGACCTAAATGACAGGGGAGTTTATAATTTTAGTGAAGTTTGAGGAATGCTTTCTATTACAGTAACATTTTGTAGCCCATCAGCAATTTCTCAGAATTTTTAATTCCATTATCAAACTTTTGAATTTTACTGAAAATTGTATGTTTCCACAGCATTATTTTAATGCTTTCCATCTCCATGAGTAAAGCCTAATAAAGTATTTTCTTAAAAACTGAAATCAAGTTGATTGCATCTTTTTAGTGTTGAAATTTGTCTTGAATGTTTTTAATTTTTAGATTCTTATTAGTATTTGAGTTTATTTTAATTCCATATCATGAAGTATATTGGCCAATTCAGAGTCAACTATTTTTCCGCTCACTGAGTTTTATTTATTTATTTTTTTAAACTTTATTTATTTATTTATTTGCCTTGGTGTTTGCCTGGAACTGGAACTACAGACAGTTGTTAGCTGCCATGTGGGTGCTGGGAATCGAACCCGGGTCCTCTGGAAGAGCAACAGTGCTCTTAACCACTGAGCCATCTCTCCAGCCCGAGTTTTATTTTTTTAACATACCCATCACTGTTCCTCCTCCCTCTCTTCTTCCTAGTCATTTCCTAGCTTTCCTCAACACTATCTATTTATCCATTTCTCAGAGAGAGTAAGGTCTCCTAGGGTGAGTCATTATAGTCTAACATATCCAGTTGAGGTAGGACCAAGCCCCTCCCCTTAGTACCAAGGCTGAGCAAGGTGTTCTTTTGTAGGAAGTGGGCTCAAAGAAGACAGTTTATGCACTAGGAATAAATTCAAGTCCCTCTGCCAGAGTTGCCATTTGATTGTCATCCACATTCAGAGAGCCTCATTCAGTCCCATGTAGGTTTCCTAGCTGTCAGTTCAAAGTCAGTGAGCTCCCAATTGTTTGGGTCAGCTGTCTGTGGGTTCTCTTTTTTTTTTTTTTTTTTAAAAAAAAAAGATTTATTTTTATACATTATACAGAAGAGGAAACCAGATATCATCATAGATGGTTGTAAGCCACCATGTGGTTGCTGGGAATTGAACTCAGGACCTCTGGAAGAACAACCAGTGCATTTAACCTCTGAGCCATTTCTTATCATGATCTCCACCCCTTTGCCTACATAATCTCACCTTTCTCACTTTGACTATACTAGAAACTCTAACCCAGCACTCAGTTGTGGGTCTCTGAATCTGCTTGTAACAGTTCCTGGATGAAGATTCTATAATGACAATCAGGGTGGCCATTAATTTGATTATAGGGAAAGACCAGTTTAGGCATCCTCTTCACTATTGCTTGGAATCTTATGTGGGGTCACCTTTGTGGATTCTCGCTAATTTCCCAAGCACCATGTTTCTCCCTGATCCCCCCCAAATGGCTCTCTCTATTAAGACTGAACCTGATAGAAAAAATAGTGGGAAATTGCTTTGAACACATCAGCACATGTGACCACTTCCTAAATATAACTTCAGTAGCACAGACACTTAAAAACAATTAATAAATGGAACCTTCTGAAACTCAGAAGCTTCTGAAGGGCAAAGGATACTGTCAACAAGATAAAACAACAGCCTGCAGAATAAAAAAAGATCTTCACCAACATTGCATATAACCCAGGGCTGATCAAATGAGTATGGTGGTTTTGCAGAAAACTGGGAAGCAATATCCCTAATGATCCATATACTCAAAGGGATGGACATTCTTACCACAAGGACATTTGCTCAACTATGTTCATAAAAGCATTCATACTAGCCAAAACCTGGAAATAAGCTAGATACCCTTCAACTGAAAAAAAAAATGGATTTTTAAAAATGTGGTACATTTACACAATGTACCACTCTGCTATTCTTTGGGGTGGGGAAATGACTTTCTGAAATTTGCAGGCAAATGGATGAAACTAGGGAAAAGTTATCCTGAATGAAGTAACACAGGCCCAGAAAGACCTATAGTGAGGAAGTATCCATCAACTTATATTTAACATTATTATAATATGGAAGTTCTCTTTCAAAATCAAGACTGAACATTGAATAATTGTTTTGTCTTTAAATGCAGAAATGATTTCTTAAAAGTTGTGTGATAAATTTTATTTATGTGTTTCAATGTCAAAACTTTTTTATAGTGTTAGGAGAAGTCGTTTAGTATGCAAGGGCTTCATACTACTTTTTAATAGATTCATAGATTCTGACTGCTGAAGGATATTTTAAAATTTCCTTACAGGTATCAGTAGTCATAACATACAATTTTCTTTTTCTGTACTTTGTTAGGTTTCAGGGAGTATTGGTATACTTGTGTCTTTAAAACTTAAAAACTTAAAAATATGCACATGAAAGCAAACAAGAGATTGAACAGACAGAAACCCACAGAGTGTTTGCCAGTTGTTTATCCAATGGGGAATTTGTATCTAGGCTATATAAAGATCTCTATTAATTAGTAACAAAGGAACAATTAATCTAAACAATAAACAGACCTGTACCTGGAAGTTTATGTCCTGACAGAAGCTCACAAATACCCAGCAGCTACTTCCAAATAATTAACTTGGAGGCTTAATATTATCGTAAATGCTGAGCTAGGAGCTTAAGCATGTTATTAACTAGCTCTTACACCTAAATTCACCCATAGTTATTTTTTTTTGCCTTGGTGTTTGCCCACATGTGTATCTGTGAAGGGTGTTAGATCTCCTGGAACTGGAACTACAGACAGTTATGAGCTTCCATGTGGGTGCTGGGATATGAACCCTCATCCTCTGGAAGAGCAATCAGTGCTCTTAACTGCTGAGCCCTATCTCCAGCCCCCTCACCCATAATTCTTATCCATGTTTAGCCATGTGGCTTGGTATCTTTTCTTAGTCCAGGATTTTCATCTTACTTCCTCTGTATCTGCCTTTTTAGTGTAAAATCAATTAGAATTCATGCAACACAGACACTTTGCTAAAGAAGTGTAAATAGCCAAAAATACATGAAAAAATGCTCTCAACATCTGTAGTCATTGAGAACATGGAAATTTAAACTCTACTGAGACTACAGAAATGGAACCATTGGTCTATATTCCTCAGGAGACAAAAGAATAGAGAGTTGGAGGCCATTGTGTGCTCTGCAGCAGGTCCCTGATTTAGAAAAGGAAGCACTGCAGCTGGAACTCATTGGGTTGGCCTGGTTTGTACGATGATTTGATCCCCAGGACCAGAGCAAACAAGTGATCAAAGAAACAAAACACTTTCACTGAGATCTCATCTCACCCAAGACAGAGTGGTTATATTCAGAGAAATAAGAAGCAACACATTCTACTGAGGATACACAGAAAAAGGAACCTATTCAACCACTATGGAAGTCATCATAAAGATTCCTCATAGAACTGCCATATGAATCATAGTCACACAACAGAGATACCTGCACATCCATGATTCTTGCCCAGTTATCTTCCTATGTGATAAAAGTAGAACAGAACAGAGACTATCAGGGAAGAGGGAGGTGCTGGGGGAAAAGAAGAGGAATATGAGATAGGAAGGGAAAAATGAACACTGTCACACTACATTTTCTGAAGATCTAAAAAAGTCACAGTGAAACCAATGTTCTGTATGAGTAGAACTATTAAAAGCAGAATAATAATCAAAAAGTTTTTTGTGTTCTGAAAGATTCAAAACAATACTGAAATCACCTTTTCCATAAAGGCTTGATAGCATTGTTCTGAGAAACCATCAAGGATTAATGCTTTTCCAGCAGATGGGACAGATGGATTAAAATTTCATAATCTTCATGGAAGTTTTTCTAATGTTTTTTCATTATCTATGAGAAAATTGGTGATGAAATTTTAATATTTTCCTTCAGGGTATTTTTAGAAAAATCTGTGCTTATTTCTGTGCTCTTTTCCTCTGCTGTTAGAAGCAGTTTCTGGCAGAGGGAAACGACAGGCAGCAGTCCAGAGGTCCAAGCCCAAGTGCTCTTTTTTATACATTTAGAGCTAAGAAGAAAATCTAAAACACTTAGAGGTATCAGCTTTCCAGAAAAGGTATATGCAGCCTATATGGACATATAGGGGCTACAAAACTGTTGTTGGGGCTGTCTTGTTCATAACAGATTCTATTGTTATTGCAACTACCAAACTTTGGTATTGTCAAATATACTCATAGGGTGAAAATTACCGTTAGTGGACATCACTACGCTTGTAAGAAAAGCCTTCTTTTTTTTCTTCTTTCTTCCTTCTTTTTTTTTGTTATTTATTTTTTAGTGGGGTCCCTCTGGTCTCTAACATTAGAGTTTTTATTGCTGTGAAAAATATACTATGGCAAAAAAGCAACTTGGGGATGACATAGTTAGTTTCAGTTTACAGTTTAACAGTCCATTATGAGGGGAAGTCAGGTCAGGAACTCACAATAGGAACCTGAAGACTGAGGCTGAAGGAACACTGTCCACTGCCTTCATCCTCATTGTTTTCTCAGCTTGCTTTTTACATACAACTCGGGATTGTCTTCCCAAGGCTGACATCACGCACAGTGGTCTGTGCCTTTGAATATCAATTATTAATGGAGAACATGCCTTACAGACATTCCCATAGGACAATATGATAGAGGTATTTTTTTCAACATAACTTCCCTCTTCCCAAGTATGTCTATATTTGTGACAATCTGAAAAAATATTAACCAATTTAAGGATAATATCTAATTCAGAAGAAAATTTGCCTCTATCCCTACCCCGGATGCTTCATGTTAGCCACTATCAAGAGGCAGCACATCAGTTTCCCAAGATGCTATATGTGCACTCAGGATTGATTTTGCTAAATCTTCTGAAATTTTTTGGAGTCTCAGTATTTTTTCCAGTTTTATAGAAAACACACTGTGCTGAAATATTTATTTCTGCTTTCCATCTGTTTTGTTATATTAAGAGGAAGTAGTAGACTGAGGTCATCTATATTCCCTTTAAAGCTAGAGTCCTAAACTTGTACTACAATGCTTATTCTAGATTAATAGAATATAATCTTCTATAATGATACAGCAGATGAATATCCATTTCAACCTCTATCTGCTGAGTCCTCCATATTTCTGAGAGCCTTGTACAATAGCTTTGAATGCTGGCTTCAGGTCCTGGCTTTCAGAAATAGTCATTCATAAAGGCAGTATCATTTATAATTATTATTTATAGATATTGTTAATTCTTTTTATGTGGTTAGTTTTTAAATATTTAGTACTTCCTCAATTCTCACTGCTTATTTACTTATGCATTGAGGTTTATTATTCCCTGAGCCCAAAATGTGTTTACGTTTTTCTTTCATTGTGTAGGTTCCTTCAAGCATCTTCTACAGAGCTTGCTTACTGCAAATAGATTTCTTTAGTTTGTACTTACTGTAAAAAGTTTTTTCTTCTCAAGCCAATTATGAAGAATAGTTTTGCTATACATAGTAATCTAGGTTGGCAGTTAATTTCCTTCCAAGGACTGAAATGCATCATTTTATACCCCCTGGATTTGAGAGTTTGACTTAAGAAATCTATTTCTCTGATTGGTTTGTCATTATATGAGACTTGGTGTTTCTCTCTTACAACTTCAACTTTACTACTTTAAAAAAAGCCCCACAATATAACATATGATGATTTTTTTCCCTCTGTCTTGAATGTTTGATGTTGTTCTAAATGCTTTGTATCTAATAGTCATTTTTCTCTAGTTTTGGGAATATTTCCTTGAATATCATTTTTATGTCTTTAGCGAGTCTTTCTGTGGACACAGTGGAAAGATTTGATATGTTTCTGTGTTTCACAAACCTTTATGTTCTGTTCATACTTTCTTAGTACTTTGTCTTTGTCATTGTCTGAAATTGTTGATACTTTTAAGTTGTCATTGCGTTCAATAATCTGTCTCCTACTTGATCCTTTCTACCAGAGACATTTCACTAAGTTTTCACTTGACTAATTCAGCTTTTTGTTTCTAGACTTTTAGTTTTTGAATGCACTATATCATTGCAAATTTATTCAGATCTTTTGTTGCCTTATTTCCCTCAGCTCATTGAATTCATTTATAATTTTTATGTTCTTTTAAAACAATGTCATTGAACATTCTTATGCTCAATCTTTTAAATTTCCTGTCAGATATTTCATTCTCTTACCACTCCTTGGAGTCCTTTACTGTGGATTTAGTAATTTTAAGAGGAGTCACATTTCTTTACATCTTCGTACTTTTTTGTGTTTGTCCTTCAGTACTTGAGCATCTGAGATTAACTTGTTGACTGAATTTCAGAGGAAGTAGTTGCAAAGCTCAGATGGGATTATTTGCAGTAGCCATTCCAAAGCCTTCTTCCAAAACCAATTTTATTCAAAACATAAAATTTCTTTACAACTATGAATGTACAAGATTAAAATGTCACATAAACTATCACTAGTCTAGTAACATACTACTTACAAGACATAATCCATTAGTGGTAAGTCAGTTTACTGTGTTATGTCTAATATTTTCAAAGTAAATAAAATGTGATTTTTAAAATATGGCAAACCTAATGTGTGTCATGTATCATAAATATAAATATTATTTAATAGATTGACTTTTACAAGTGCAAACATGTATACTATATTACTCTATAAACATACTTCTTAATATGGCCAGATTTTTCAAAGCATAAAAACTTTTATTTTGAAGGTTAGACAGCAGATTCCAAATTTTAACTTTAGTTGTTCCTTATTAACAGCATGAAGATAACTATGAGCCAAAAAAAGGGAAAGGTAGCATCCTGTGTGCACTCTTTCACAGAATACCCATAAAAATAATACTATTTTGGATAGGAGGAATAGTGCAGCTGATAAAGAGCTTGAGTTTAATTTTTGAAAACTGTGTAAACTAGAAAAGAGGGTGTGATGACACACACTTCTTCCAGTGTTGGGGAGACAGATAAAGAAGACTCTTGGGCCTTTTATGTACTCAGTAAGTTCTGGCTCATGACAAGCCCCAGCTCAAAACAAACAAACAAACAAACAAACAAACAAACAAAAGAAAGAAAGAAAAAAAAGTTGATGGCACTTGAGGAATGACACCTGGGCTTGTCTTTGGAGTTCCAAGGACACATACACATATATACATTTACACTTGTATTCAATACAATTGCATTCACACACATACACATATATACATTTACACTTGTATTCAATACAATTGCATTCACACACACATACCTATAATAATTAGAAGGATAAATAATGTGCAAATTAGCATAATCAGAATGAGTTATTCATTTTTTCTCTTACACTAGTTTTCCAATATGTTGGAAATATATTATTAACTCCTGTAAAGCACTCTACAGAATCTTAATAAAAAACATTGACAGAATGATTTCTGTTGCCAGAAAAGATAGACTTATATCTAGTATTAACCTTTGCTGTAACTTGAACACATCTACTCCAGTTTCCAGGGCTGCTAATCCAATAGCATGAAAAAGGACTTCAAAGACAGAGGAAGCCATTCCCCTTATAGGTAAGGCTATGGGGCCTGTCCAGCTTCCAGCTAGTTCTCTCTTATCTATCCTGCTTCATAAAACCAGTCTGGAATATCAGAGAACAGATTCATCCACAGCCAACCCAGGAGGGTCAGAGAGTGGTAACTCATGCCTTTAATCCCCAGCATGGGAAGACCAGGAATGGTGACCTATACCTTTAATCCCATAACTGCAGAAACAGAGATCTTTTTGTGTTTTTGTGAGTTCAAGGCCTAACTACCAAATAGGAGTAGCTCACACCTTTAATCTTAACTATAGAAAACAATGCAGAGTTAAACCCAGAAGTGAAACAACTGGGCAAAGAAGGTATTTAAGGCAGGTGTAGGAAAACAGATTTACTCTGTTGAAGTGAAAAGCCATCATGAAGACTTTGGAAGATAGCTGGGTGAGAATCAACTGTGGTCTATTTCCTTTCTCTGATATTTCAGCCTTTTCCCCAATATCTGGCTTTCAGTTTTTATCGAATACCAACTAGAATTCGTGTTACACCAAATAGCACCCCCCCCCTTTTTATTTATTTATTTTTTTTACTTCCAGGGCTTTAAGAAAAAAAATCCTCATGTTTACGAGTTAACCACTCTGTAACTATTATGGAACATAAAATAGATTAAGAGAGTCTCAAAGTTAATACCACAGGCATGTCCATATGCATTTCAACATGCTTATTGGTTAGTTTTAGGGGGAGGGGAATGCTGAAGATGGGTTTTAAAATGAGAGGAAATGTCATCCACCTGAAAAGGGGGTGGAATAAATTGTATTCTACTGGTTTACCTGGATGCCTCCTTGCAGAATCAGGTTGGGTACCAAGTCCAATAACCTGTTGTATTTTTTTCTTTTGGCAGTAAAGGAAGGGATGTTTACCTTTCAAAATTATAACATGCATAAAAATATACTGACTATCTTGGGGGAAAGTTATAGGGGTCATTAAGAGTTCACGAACAAATAAAATCAACAATAAAGAAAAATAGGAAAATATTGGTTCCAGAAAAAGAAACACATTGTATCATCCTTGATTTACTTTGTTATTACTTGGAATTTAAGATTTACAGTTGGCAAGTCTGTTTTGAAAATCTGCTCTTTGGAAGAGTCTTAAGAATTGTTGCTTCCTTAAGG
This sequence comes from Sigmodon hispidus, assembly GCA_004025045.1. Classification (NCBI taxonomy): domain Eukaryota; kingdom Metazoa; phylum Chordata; class Mammalia; order Rodentia; family Cricetidae; genus Sigmodon; species Sigmodon hispidus. The sequence goes on from PVIH01010958.1 coordinate 48,785, forward strand.
TCTTCTGATGAGGTTGAGCATGATCTAAGCATCAGTGGTTAGAGCTTGCCATCAGCAGTACCTGGTGCACTCACTCTATTGAGGCTGGAGGAGGGCAGTGTTCTTCCAGCAGCCGAGATCTCTGGACTGAGTCTTTATGTCTGCAAAATAGGATGTGGTGATAAGGATGTTCCAAGGATGCTCTGTGCTAAGACTGAGTATGTGCTTTAACTTATTACAATATTGGCCTGATCAACTTGCATGTTATCTGTATTACAAGTGTAGATGGTCACAGAATAATTTTAATGCATTAAGACTGAAACAATGGAGCATTACATAAGCATCCCAAAACAGGCATGTGTTAAAGAGACTAATCACAGAAGTGTGAGTTATATTAAGCAGAACCAAAAGAGTGGTATTTATACTCTGTTGCAAAGAGGCATTCTCAATAGTAGATGTAATGCTTGGATAACAAGTTATAGAGCAGGATTTGCCGGCTTCTGGTAGCACACGAACAATTTTCTTAGCACAACTTTTCTCCTTTTTATCAAAGTGATGACATTCTTCATGATTATTTTGTGATGTAGGTCAAGGGAAATCATCTAATTTGTACAGTTTGAAGATGCTTGTACTTCACCAGATCCGGATACACATGTGTTTCTCAGGCTCCATTCTGGTTTACAATTAAGCAAAGCCAATACAAGAGGAAGCTTAAGGAGCAACACCAACACAAAGGAATGCCTTAGGAGGCTGAGGATGTCTTTCATCTGAAATCAGGTTTCATTTTAATGGAATTTCTTCTTTTGATCCTGCTGTCTGCAATGGTGTTAGCAACCTTGAGTTTATTTATGGCCTGTGTCTATGATGTAGCTATGTGGTGAAGCCTGGTACAAAGCTTCCCTAGACAGGTTTCTGTGAGGGTCAACCCAGAACAGAATTGTGAAGGGATGCAGCTAGTTTCTTTGCTTTGGTCTGGCTTAGCAACTGTTGGGCCTCAGGAAAAGAGGGGCTGTTGGATGTGGACATGTGAATTTGCCTTTCCTAGTCATGAAATTAGAAACCTAAGCTGGCATTCAAATAGTCCAGTAAGGAGATGGCTGGGGTCAAAATGTAAAGACCTGGGATTGCAGGGTTCTTCCAAATGGAAATTTTAGATGTAGTTTTAGCCCTACTGTCCAGGCTGACACTATACCTGCAGGGCCTCTGCCTTCTTGAGATTCTGATATCTATACCTAATAATTAAATACAGCTGATCCCATTAAAGTTTAGCACTCATGAAAGTTTCTGAAATGATAGTTCTCCTAAATTCAAAGACCACATATCTGAGCAACTACAACTGTGTTGGTACTCACGTCTTCTTTTAAGCCATGGAAAATGATAAAAAGGTATTTGTTTAGATTTCCAAATTCCCTTTTGCTCTGTTAAAACAACACTGTAGCCAAAAGACTCTAATTGAAGTTTTGCTGTGACAAGCCTGAACAATGAACCAATGAGAATGAAAAATCCAACTAATGAGAAAATGATGTAAAGGCCAGATTTCTGCCTTCCCAGAAAGCCTTTAATTACAGAGAAATCAACAGATGTGCCAGGGATAACACAAGAGTGCTAGCCATGCAAAATAACACCTTGGAATGGAATGAATCTGGAGTAAATGGACTGGAAATATTGGCTTTCTAGGTAATCAACAACACATGAGGGAGAACACAGGCCCTTAATGTATGTGCATGTCTGTATGTACATGTCTATGTATCTGTTCATGAGTGTGTGTGAAGATGCATGTGTGTGTGGGGGGGTGAATGTGTGTTGTACATATATATGAGAATTTGCATGTGTGATTGTGTGTCTGTGTATGTGCATATGATGTCTATGTGTGTGTGAGTGTGTCTCTGTGTGTCTATTTATAGATACTTCTGTTTCTTAATGAAATAAAAAAATGATATTTGCCATGAAGTGTTAGTCATGGTTTAAGAAATCAAGGTGATGTCTAGTCCAGATACTCATATGGTTTTGTCACCTATGAAAGTAATGGATCCCTTGAAACTATGGTTCATTACAGGAATACACTATTCTTTATTGTTTTGTTTTGTATATCTCAGTTTATACAAAATATTTTCAACAATTTTCTCTACTTCTCTAGAAAGTTTTTTTTTTTAAATCTCTCTATTTCTTTCTCTGTGAAGATTATGGGTTAAGAACCTAAAATAAGCTTCTACTGCTCAGCACAAGAATACGTTTTGGTTATCTGCAATATTGTTGTATTGGCCAATAGAGTCAAGCAACAGCTAGTTTCTAATGAGCCCAGGACAGTAAAATAATGAAAAATTCAAAGCAAGAGAGAGTGTGATAACTACAAAGTAACTAGTAACCTTGTGAACTGACTGTTGTTTTCCTTTTCTGTAGTGTGAGGCTCTTGTGATTGAAAAGAGGTTCTCACTGCAGACTGACTTACATTGAGGTAATAAGATAATATTTTATTTCACCAAAACACAGTTTGTTATGCCCACTCTCACTATTTTTCCCCTGGTCACAAGAAAGAAACCCTGATTGTGAGCAGTGACATGGCATGGTCCTTTGGAGCTCTGCTCAGAAAGGAAGTTTGAGAAGCTGATAGAGCCTCGGATTAGAGTCCCACTCAAGTTCAAAGTTCAACTCTGCACTTTGTCTTAACCTTTCTGAGCCCTGATTTTTCTAAATAAAGCAATTAATCCAAGGTGACATTGTCATTGCTAGTAGACAGAGGTGTCCATTGCGGAACTTTAGGCGATCTGACTTTAAGCTTGCATTAATTTAGCTTTTGCTCTATTGATGAAAATGCATATCACACATATAAAGAACTTGGCTGGAATAGACACTGATTTTATCAGAAGGCTCTGCTTCCATCTAAACTGTTTCACAGAAGGCAGGTTCCTTCTAATGTCTTACCAAGACAATTACACTATGCATGGTTCTGGCCTCTCACACTTGCGGCTGTGCTCTCTCTGTACCTCATATCTGTTCAAGTGACCCAGGCTGTGCTGGTGCTGTATGTTGGCTGATGCAAGAATCCAAGGAGGGAAAGAGTCACCTGAAGCTAAGGTATGGACCTGTGAGACCCAGGACTGTGTTCTCTTATAGTTTCACTTACATTTTTATGAATGATTGAAACTTCTAAAGACTTGGATGTGTCCTCTTTTTCTCACCATTAGAAAACTGTCTGCTATGAATTACTATTGCTGGGTCACCTTATCAGGTATTTGCTTTTACTTGGCTATCACCAGACAGAGTGATTTGCATTCACTTAACTCTATATTAGTGAGGGGAGTGGCTATGGCCAGGTTTTAGGGTATTAGGTACCCAACAGCTGTCATGGGCTCAGTTCTTGGAGGACATACAGCTAATGTTTGCCATGAGAAAATAAGTCTTCTAGGTTGCTTTTAGTTGTTGTTATAAACACCATAATCAAAACAATTGGAATGGAAAGAGTTTATTTCTGATTACAGGTTACAGTCTGTCATTGAGGAAAAACCAAGGCAGGTGCTCGAGGTAGTAACCTGGGGGCAGGAACTGAGGCAGGGACCACAGAAGAAATCTGCTGACTAGTTTTCTCCTCTGGCTTGCTCAGCTACCCTCCTTATACAGCCCAGGCCCACATTTCTAAATATGACACTCCTCTAGAGTGGGCTAGGTCCCCTACATCAATTAGCAATGAACAAGATGCCTTATTGACTTGCCCATAGGGTTAGGGTTAGGCTTAGGGTTAGGGTTAGGAGAGGCAATTCATCAGCTGAGGTCCCTCTTTCCAGGTGTGACAAATAGACAACTAAAGTTGACTATATGGCAAGTCATTCTATAGCTAAAGGCTCAAGTATCTGTAAAAGTCTTCATATTTTTAAGACAGTAACTTCCTGTGATACATAAAAGTTTTCTAGATGTTTAGCATATTCATATATAAAACTTTGTTTTTAGAACAGCTTCCAAGGAGAAAAACCATTATAAAGAGTATTAGATTATGGTTGATGGAAATGAAAAGAAGGAGACCAGACAGTACAGAAGCAGGCAGCAGCAGCAGTAAACAGGACTGGAGACTGCACCTAGGCACAATAGGACTGGGGGTTTGATGGAGCAGAAAAGTGAATTTTGGGGGCAAAGCTTCTACCTGCAGAGTTAACCCTCTAAGGTCAGAAAGTTGTAAATACCAACAGAAGACTGGTGTGCTAAGTGTCTCAGGACCTTCCTGGATCCAGTTTTCCCAAAGAGGATGTTATCAGGGTGCCCACTTTCCTGTCTAGATTTTCTCTACTCACCTGGGGCTTGGCGGTTAATAGCCCTTTAAAGGCAGAACAAAGGGTGTCCACACACTCCACACTACATTTCTTTTACTAGTAAGTATACTAGTGCCATGTGTTTGTTCAAATAGTGAGTCCTTATTCACACCTTATTATTGGTCTGATTCCCTACTTTGACAAGGTTTGCTTAGTTATCAACCAGTGTCCATTTTGTTTCAGAATCACTCTGGGCATTCCCACATGACCGGAAGTAGTTTTATCTCTCATGATTCTACTACTTCTCATACTCTCTTCCAGTCTCCTCATTTTTGTACACTGTGGTGATTAGTTAGAGTGACTTAGAAGAATAAGCATGTCTGTGAGAGCATTTAACAAAAGGAGGGTTACATTGCATTCAAGTCAAGAAGGGGGCAGAGAGAGAGAGAGAGAGAGAGAGAGAGAGAGAGAGAGGGAGGGAGAGAGAGAGAGAGAGGGAGAGAGAGGGAGGCAGGCAGGGAGAGAATGAGAATATGAGAATGCTGGTCTGGCTAACATTCTTTGGACCTTGTCACAGCCTATGAATGCAGCTGCCTTCATTCAGGAACCCCAGCCTATGAATGACATAGACCATATTCAAGATAGGTAAGTATTCCCACACCTGCTCACCTTCTCCATAAATGTTATCACAGGCTTAGAGGACATCAGTCTCCTAAGGCACTCTGTATCCTCTGTCCTATTAATTTTTCCTTGTAACTCTAACAAGGAATGAAGAACAGGAAGGGATAATAGAATATATATTTCATGAAAGAAGGGAGAAAATTGCTTATGGGTTGAAGGGGACCAATAAAAGAAGGAACAGGATGAGGAAATAATGGAGGTATTGATAAAAGCAAAATATAATGATACATGTATGAAAATTTTACAACGAAATACACTTTTTGTATACTAACAAAGAAATTAGTTTTTTAAAGGTGAATTAATTAATTTAAAACAATATAAGCAATAACAAAGAACCAAAATCTAGTTACTAGGTATACCCATTTTACTTTAGCCCTCCAGAAGCCAAGACATGTTATTTTACATTCTCTCAATTAATATATGTACCAATGTATCTATACTAGCCATTCTCTCTCTCTCTCTCTCTCTCTCTCTCTCTATATATATATATATATATATATATATATATATATATATATACACACAATGATGAGCATTTTTATGAGTAACCATCTACATTAACATTATTTTAAGCACAGTACATACCATTATTTGTGACTCTAAACTATTACCATGTGGGCCATTCTTGCCCTTTGCCTCATATTCTCAGTTAACTTTCTCCCAGACCTGCCTTCTGCTGTCTGGAATCTATCTGAATGCCAGTCTGAGCACTGTTACTCCTTGCCCCCATTAGAAACAACTTCATCCGGAAATTTGCAGGTTTTTGGCTCATAGTCACTCAAATTGGTTTAATAAAGGCTGATTGGCTAATAGCCAGGCAGGAAATATAGGCAGGGTGACCTGACCAGGAGAATTCTGGTAATAGGGAGGGCAGAGTCAAGAATCACCAGCCAGATGCAGAGGAAGCAAGGTGAGAATTTGTATTGAGAAATGGTACTAAGACATGGCTTAGCATAGATAAGAATTATGGCTTGATTAAGTGGAAGAGCTAGTTAGTATTAAGCCCAAGTTACCAGCTGAGCACTTATAATTAATATAAGCCTCTATGTGGTAATTTGGGAAGTGGCTGTCAGGTATTAGGGAAGAGATGATTGGACAGGAAACATCTCTCTACATATCCTGTTACTTCTTTTATGAGTAACAGGAAACAGTATCAAGCAAGTATGTCAGGTCACCATCAGAAAAGTCAGTATCAAAGAGTATCCTTACTATTTATAGTAAGAATGCCAAGTTAGCCACAGAATTCATGGTCAGACCAAATGAAGATCATGTTTTGTGAAACATCAACTCCCTTGCTAAAATATTATGGACTTCTGCAAGACGAGTTTGTCAAGTACATGCAGGTTTCATATTGTCTTGGCTCCTGGCAGATTGCTTACACAGATCCTCTGTTTAAAGGCTATGCCACTGCTGTTTTCTGAGGCATAGGGAGAAGCATTCATGGTAATAAGACTAAGAATCTCCATAACTTGCTTCTCCACTCTACCCTTTCCCACCAAAAAAAAAAAAAAAAAAAAAGAAAAAGAAGGAACTTTAGATGATAAATATGGGGTATTTTTATGAAGATCTTTCTAGGAATTCAAAAACAAAGAAAGGAGAAAGGAATCACGTTTTTAAGGGAAACCGTTTATTTGTAGGGAAATTGCTCCATTACCCTCTATAAATTCAAGGTCAGCCTCAACTATATAGTAAATTTTAAGCCAGCTACAGTTACAAAATGATACCTTCTTTCAAAAAAAAAAAAAATGGGGCCAATAAGATATCTTAGGAGGTCAAGGTCAGCCTGACAATTTCAGTTCAATTTCAGGAATCTGTGTGAAGGTAGAAGGAAAGAACTGACTGTGTACATAAAGCTGCCCTCTAACTCCCACATGACAATCACCCCCCCACACACATATATTTTTTTTTTAAACTTGAGGACTATAGAGATAGCTCAGTGATTAAGAGCACTGGTTATTTTCCCAGAGAACCCTGGTTGGATTCCCAGCACTCACATAGCAGCTCACAAAGATCTGTAATTATAGTTCCAGTGAATTTTCCACCTTCTGCTGGCCCTAGTGGGCACCAAGCACACACAGGGTGCACGGATATACATGTAGGCAAAACACTCGTACATAAAATAATAAAAATACTGTAAAAGGCTCAGTTCACAAAGACATTAAAGTGAAAAAAATTTTAAATTATGTAATAGAAACATAATGTTATAATATAAATATATATTTATAATATAAAACTAAGTATAAAGTAAAATTAGTAGAGTAAATGGGGTATTTGATAAATTTATCACCAGTAGAAATAGACTACTCTGAAAATTTGTCGAACTAAACAGAATAATAATAAAATAATAAAAAGTTGTATGCAATGTTTGAAATACATAATTTGCCAACTGTATGTGTAGACATTCTGTCTAAAGAAATTCAGTGGCCTTAGCCTGTCCATTCATGTAAATCCTCAGGGAACACTTACAGAAACTGAGTATGAACCAGTCACAAAGCAAATCTTCATTGTTAAAAAATAATTCCCCCACTCTGTGTGTGTGTGTGTGTGTGTGTTTGTGTGTACATGCTCATGTATGCTCACATGCCTCTACTGCCCTTGGAGGCCAGAATAAATTATCTGATACCCTGGAGCTGGAGTAATAGAAACGTTTCCAGCTGTGGGATTTCGGTGCTAGCAGTGAAGTTGTAGCTGTCAGGGCAGGGAACACTCAACCTCTCTAGCCCCACAAAGCAAATGTTTAAAATCTTTGAAGAATTAATAGGGCACAGACATTGTTTTCTGACCACATTGAAATTATGTCTATATTATCCAAGTAAAAATAAAATCTCAATTCTTAAATGATATCAGAGCTCACAAGGAGGATTATGAGTGCTTATAATGTAACAAAACAAACACAAAAACCAAAACTCATATCATACAGACACATAAACAACTGCTTGCACAGTCCTCGATGGTTATTGAAGAACTTACAAAGACATATATTGCCAGAAATCCAGAGTAAAAATAAGTCAGTAATGTTCTGTGTGTCAAGTGGGAGAAAAGCAGACAAGATTAGGAACCAACAAAGCCTATAAGAAAAACAATTTATAAGATTAATAAAACCAAAAGCTGCTTCCTCCAAAAATAAATCATATAAAATCCTGGTATTTTAAGAAAGTGATATAAGAAAGAAAACTACAAATAAGCAACAAGCATAAAGACCAGAGCATGATAATAAGAATAACTTTTAAATAGTGAATTTGAAAATTGACAATATTTAAAGGAAAAAATAAATTAAAAACTTAGCTTAAAATGAAAAACAATGAAAATAATGGAATAGAGTAGCTATAACATCTCAAATAATAAAATAATAATGAAAACATCAACAAGGATTAGAGAATGAATGACTTCATAGCTACATTTCAGCAAAAGTAAGCCACTCGCAGAAGATCGCTTCACACTAGTTTTCTGAAGAAGGAAAATTGTTTTGTTTTGCTTTGACAATCAGTACAAGGACTATCAGAAAGAGAAACCTAAAGACACCATTGTGCTGGACCAGGAAAACACCGTTTCCAGTCAGAGATGGTATGTCTGTCATAATCCATGTGAGGTTTTATGACTTTTTATTCTCTGCCGACGAAAGAATAAATGTTTTTTGTAAACATGTAGGCTTCTTAACAAACTAGATGTTAGTATTAGCTCCATATTTTATGTTATTCAAAATACATGTATGTTTTACAGTTAACCACTACTTCAGCAACTGCTTAGATTTTACTTTCATACTCTGACTTGTCCTCAAGAGCAATTCTATTTATTATGTCATTGTACCTTTACATAATCAAGCTTTGGAAGGACCATGAAATAAGAAGTTTAAGGACATTTGTGCTGGTTGGTTCTTTGTCAATGTGACAAGATAGTTTCTTCATCAGATTGGTTTCTAGGCAATTCTGCCTTGATTTGCTTGATTAACAGTGATTGCCATGAGGAGCAAGATAGTAAGCAGTGGTTCTCTGTGGCACCTGCTTAGTTACTGCCTTGAATTTTCTGCCCTGAAGGCTATGAAGTGAACTAAGCCCTTTTCTTCCCAAGTTGCTTTTGGCCATAGTGTATAGTATAGCAACAGAAAGAAAAGCAGGACAGCATTTTCCATAAGCTAGAAGTCATTCCAGTTAACCCCCACAAAGTGTGAGGCTACATCTGTACATACACCAGCCTCCCACCTGAACATTTCAGAAAGTGGCATGTAGAAGGTAAAGCTTCAAGGTGATTTGAAGATATAGACATTTGCATTGATAACAGAATTATTTGCCAACAATGAGTGTACAGGTAAATCTCTTTCATGTCCTATGATCTGCTACCCAAACAGATATTCAAACCCTTCAAGTTGTGTGAATGTGTTCAAATGCTTGCAGAGTTGCGTTTTGGTAGTATTAGCAGAACATCACAGCATGGGAAGCATAAGAAGAGGTAAATACTGAGATGTAGTGGGATTATATATTATGTTTTAAATAATTGCCTCGCCTGTAGGTTTAATAAAAAGCTGATTGGCCAAAGGCAAATAGGAAGTGAGGACAAGGCTACCAGGCTAAGAAAACTCTGAGTACAGGAAGAACAGAGGCAGATGCCAGACAGCACCATAGACATGTCAAGGAGACGGCAGCAGACATAGAGGAAAGAAGCTGAAATGCTGCTCTCTGAGAAAAGGTACCGAGCCACACGGCTGAACAAGATGGGTTGAGTTCAGATGAAGGAGTTAGCAAAGTATATGCCTGGGCCTTAGGTCAATCAGCATAAAAATAATACAAGCCTGTGTGTAATTATTTGAGGCTAAGTGGGGCCAAGAGTAAGACTAAACCTTTGGTCCAGCCCGGAAAGCACAACCCAGAAGTCATTAGCAACACTGAGATTGTGGGAAAAGGGAAGCAACACTTTCTGCAGCAAAGAATACTATCAAAAATCAAAAGCTTACCTAAGGATGGGGTTCCTAGAGCAGAGGATGCACTGATGAGGAGGTAGCCTCTAAAATATGCCAGAACTCCACCAATTCAGCAGGCAAAAACTAAGGACAAGATTAATGATGGGCTAAGAACTTGAATAGACCTTTCTCTCTAGAAAGCATATAAATCATTAAAGAAACCTGAAAACATGTGCTTACATCACTAATCATCAGGGAGATGCAAGTCAGACCCACCTCACATGGCTATTGTGAAAATAAAGAGTGAGTGTAATTTTTTTTTTTTTTGTGAGAAACTGGTATTCTAGCATACTTGGTGAAAATGTAAAGCAAGTCAGCTAGTGTGGAAAACTATGTATGTTATTAAAATACTTTAAAGTACTATGTAACCCACCAATCCTACTCCAATTAATTCAAATCAGGGCTTTGGAAAGATGCTAGGGGAAGGGAGATTCCTATCAAGCTTGGTGACCTAGGCTTCACCACTGGGACCCACACGGTAGGAAGAGAAAAGTCCTGCAAGTCATTCTCTGGCTTCTACATGCATGCCACAGCATAATTGTGTCCCACCACCAATAAAGAAATGTAGTCTGAAAATCACAAAAGAAAGAAAAGATGTTAATAGTCTTGTGCTTATTTAAGATACTGAAACAGCTGTGTCATTGAGACAACCTGAGTATAGATGAACAGATGGCTGGAGGAAACAAGATGTAGCTTCTGTGTATGATGGAGTACAGTTAAAATTCAGAAGAACAGGCAAATTCTCAAAGTACAGCAACATGAATGAACTTCATGAAAATTATGTTAAGTTAAAAAAAAAGCCGGTTTGTCTTATTGACAGTGTCCTGCCTTACAGAAGCTTCTCTGTTTCAGGAGGTCCCACTTGTTAATTGATGTTCTCAGTATCTGTGCTACTGGTGTTATATTTAGGAAGTGGTCACCTGTGCCAATGCCTTGGAGGGTATTTTCCACTTTTTTTTTTCTCTCAAGTTCACTGTAGCTGGGTTTATGTTGAGGTCTTTGATCCACTTGGGATTTGAGTTTTTGCAGGGTGACAGGTTTGGATATATTTGCATTCTTCTACATACTACTATCCAGTTATGCCAACACCATGACATCCTAAAATTTGCAGGCAAATGGATGGATTTGGAGAATATCTTCCTGAGCAAGGTATCACAAGCCCAGAAAGATAGGCATTGGATGCACTCACTCATAAGTAGACTTTAGACAAAAAGCAAAGAATACTCAAGGTGTAAACCACAACACCTGAACAGCTTGGGATCAGAAGGAACTTAAGAGAGACATCCAGGGATTCCCCTAGGAAGAGAAAATAGAGAACATCTTCCTAGTTGATTGGGAGCATAAAGGGTTTTAACCAAGAACAGGTGGGAACAAATCATGAGAGAAGGAGATGATGGAGTGAGAGGAGCAACAAAGAAGGAGAAAAAAAAAAAGACATGGAGATCTTAATAGAGGAAGCTAATGTAGGGTTGGAAAAAGACCTGGTGCTAGGGAAACCTCCAAGAACTCACAGGATGTCCCTGGCTATGTCTCCAACTAATAGTAGAGGGGGTGCCTAGACAGGATTTCCCCTATAATCAAATGAATAACCACCCTAAGTGCCATCACAGAACCTACATCCAACAATGAATAGAAGTGGAGACAGAGATCCATGGCTCAGCACTGAGCAGAGCTCTTGATTTAGCTGAAAGAGAGGGAGGAAAGTCTATATGAGCAATGGGATAGGGATTATGAGGAAAATTCCCAAGAGATGGCTGCCTGGAGCTATGGGGAGCTCTGTGAATAAAGAACAGCCACTGGGGAACCCTCAGGAAAAGGAACTAGGCCCTCCAAGTGCAGGCAACTGTCCACTGACATGGGCAGTATGTGGAGCCTCTAGGGGAGAGAACAGACTGTGTTTCTGGGCATGGGCTGGCACCTCAGGTTCTCCAGAGGAACACCTAACCCAGTCTTGACAGTAGGATGAGGAAATTGGCCCTGCCTGAAGTGGATAAGCCATGCTGAGCTGACCCTCCTTTGGACTTCTTGCCCATTTGGAGGAGGAGATGGAGACATGGGGATGGGGGAGGCTGAGGCTGACTGGGAGAGATTGGGAGAAGGGAGGGAGAGCAGGGGGGGTACATGGATAAAAACCACTTTATTTTATAATAAATAAATAAGCTGCCCTCCCCCCAGAAAAAGAGGTAGGTATGTAAGTATAGACTCTCCTTATAAGGTATCTAAAATAGAAGTATTCACAAAATTAAGGGCAGGATGGAGGGGTGCCAGGGACTGTAGATAGAACATTAGGTGAATACTCATCAGTTATCAACTTTCAATTAAGCACGATAGATTCAGCTCTAGGGGTTTGCTGCGCAAAACTGTGCAGATAGTTGACAGTAATATAATGTTAGTATAAAAAGTCATTAAGAGTCTAGATATGATGAACGTTTTATCACAATGAAGTGAAATGGAACAATAAAATGATTGGTTTTGCCCTTACTGGAGTGTATTTGAGGGTAAGTCAGAGGCTCTGTGAATGGCAAATGAGAAATCAGGGCCTGCCCTTATTCAACTTCTAAGTCACAGGAATACAGGAGAAATTGGCAGCAAGGGTGTCAGCTTTGCATTCCAAGTGCCGACTTGATTAGTATGAACAAGAGATGACGGATCAGCCCAGACAGTGAAGTAATGTAATCCTTAAAGTAAAAAAAAATTGATAAACTGGGTTTTCAAGGCATTTTCTTAGAATTGATGTCTGAGCCTAGAAGTCTGCTTTTAAGAATTATATTGTCTGGGAAGCATCCTCACCAAGGTGCTAACAGACTGAAAAGAAGCACAGTATTTCTAAGTCATTGAATTCTCTGCACAGGAAGTTTCTGTGACAAAGTGAACACAGGAGAGTTGAAGTGTGACTGATTCAGGCTTCCTCTGTGTGTTCACACAACAACACACACCTTCACACACGAGGACAACCATCAGAGAAAACAGACTGTTTAAAAATGAGGCTAAGTTGAAATAGAATTTGGGCCAAAATATATAGAAATGCAAAGCTAGAGGAAGAACTATGTACTTAGTATAATTTTGTATAATCTAAGGTTAAAATGGTCTCTCTCTCTCTCTCTCTCTCTCTCTCTCTCTGTGTGTGTGTGTGTGTGTGTGTGTGTGTATGAATTGAAAAGTATCAGAATTCAAGTTCAGTTAAGTGTTTTTCTTTGTGGAAAAGAATCAGAGTTAAGAATCAAGTTTTGTGGTACAAATGGCAGAAATGTCTTTTGGACATATCTACATATATATACTTCAGCAATTAAAAATGGCTACACACTGGATAGGGCAAGAGATGCAGCAGAGTTGTCATCCACCCCATGTCATTGTCCAGAGACGTAAGCCATGAAACCACAGCAACCAACACAAAAGCCACAGTGTCTGGCCTTCTTTTCCATCCCTGTATCAAAGGCAATGGCTATATGTAAGCTCCTTAAAGAAGACATGTAAGGATTGATGTGGGCACAAAGGTGTAATATAGCAAATGAGAGTATCACAAGCAAACATAGGGTGTGCCATCTAAGCAAGCCCTATAGAAAAGTGAGTGGCCCAACAGACTTAGGGAATTCCTTGGAAGACAGTGGGATGATCTTCCAGAACCAGTCCACCCAGTGTTGGTTTTGTAACTGGTTATAGGATTTGATTCTGGCTGAACTTGTTATTTGATGAAGGCAGATAGGAAGTTACTCAACTTTTCTGATCTCAGTTTCTTTAGCAGTAGAACACAGAAAACAACAGTCTACTTCAGAAACTGGTAATGTGGATCAAAGAGACAATGCTTAAGTTCATGATAAAACCCTCAACTTGAGACTAGGCAGCAACATAGGAAAACCTCCCAAATATCTGCTATTGGAAACAAAGAACATCACTATTCACAAGGCAGCTTTCTGTGTGCCGAAGAAGAGCATTAAAGAATTCTTTATTAACACATATTACAGACATTCATACCATATATAAGAATTACAGCAAATTCTATAGAATAATAAAGTCAATTACCAACAGATTTTTATTGTGGTAGCTTAAGCCACAGTAGAAGATGGGAAAATTCTACACGATTTGAAGAACTCAGCAACCATTTGTCACTGGCATCGATTTCTTTTCTAGTTGTTCACATTTCTTCATCTTACATGTAACCTGTCAATGTCTAGAGCAAGTTTCAAAAATGCTAATTTCTTCCTTTCTCTTTCAACTGGCTTCTCAGTATCCTATCCTATCGAAATTCCAGCTCACAGGTAAGCAGTGCTGCTCATAACTTTGGATGGGCAGAGAGTTGCACATGTTTAGAACCATGAGAATCTTACATATCTTGGTTCTACCCTATCTTAACCTTGTGTCCTTGTATTCTAAAAATTGTATGTTTTTTTTTATTCTTTCACTTTGTTAAACAAGAATTCCATCTTGGCTTCATCTGATCCTTGCTATGAGTACTGAACTACTGTGCTTCAAATATGCAGCACTCAATGTGGACTGTGTTTCTCTGCTTTTCCCAGGATCAAACATGACCATCACCATCCTCACGTTTATAGATAAGGAGATTTAAGACCCAGAAGTTTAAAAGAATATCTGAAGTTTCGTTTCTACCACTCTCCTTTCTCTTATTAAGTTACATAACTTTAGAAAGACAAAGTTCAGTAAAATAAAGATGAATTTTTCTCTTTTTAATATGAGTAAGCTACTGAGACTTTAAAGGTAGAAGCAAGCTTTATAAAGAACAATTGCAATCTAAAAACACTTTTCAAGTCCTCAGAGACATTAAAAACAGTACTTGCTCTTCCAAGGTTTTCACAGCAGAAATGAACACGCTGTATTTTTGTCACTAAAATTTCCAGAACTAAGTACACATCTGCCCACTTGAAGTTGGGCCTCCTGCCATGCCTGTTTATGGGAGTGGCTAATGGGCTGGTGCTTGGCAATGAGAGCAGCAAAGTTTGCCCAGAACACCGCTATATTTGAAGCACCAGTCTCTACCAGAAGTCACTCAGACCTGTCAAAATTGAATTGTTCATGTTGTGACTCAGCACAGTGCTTTCAGATTTCTGCCATTTTTCTCATACCTGAGCACTGAATCTTGTGCTTATGAAAGGGTAAGAGATTCAACAACCTGTAGTTTACAGCTGTGAGGCAGATTTAAAGGCTTCACATTCACAAAAAGCCACCAACTTAAATGACCTACAAAAAATTTGTCATGATAAAACTGCTGAAAAGCTATTTCTTTATTAAAGCAAATGTGTGTGTGCTTGTTTGTTTCACCTAAAGTTCTTTCTATATCCTGAAAATGCAGAAAGTATTAAATGTTGTAGGAGTTCGCCACTACTGAGCTCCATGGAAAATAAGCATTGGATTACAGCAGCACTGTTAACTGCCTGTAGCCATGTGTGCCTATTGTCATCACTATATGAATGGGTAAGTCACAATCTAGTTATTTTGGACATAGAAACTCTTTTTTAAATTAATTTACCTGTTTTATATGTATGGATGTTCGGTCTGCACCACATGCATGACTTGAGAAACCAGAAAAGGACATTGGAACATAAGGGACTGGAGTTAGAGATGGTTGTGAGTTACTATGTATGTGCTGGGAATTGAACTCAGGTCCTCTGGCCAGTGCTCTTAACCTCTAAACCATTTCCCCGAGTCCCAGATAGATAGAATCTTGAGATCAGCCCTTCCTTGGTGGTTCTTGGGGTGTCTGTCTAGCATTGCATGACTATTCCAGTCAATGTGGTAAAGACACTGATGTACTGAGTCCTCCCTGACAGTTCAGAGCATATTATCTAGAATGCCTTGAATAACTAACCCTCTGTGCTTCAAATACTAAGTGCTGGTTCTGCTTAGTATAGATAGCTTTATTCTTGAGCAAAATCCTGCTAGAATAATTATTAAATATAGACAACTTGGGGCTTTATAAGATTCACCCAAAACAACTGCTTGTATTATCCAGTGCTGCATGATTGTTTTTACAGTTCCAGAGACTGTGCCAACAGGCAATACAGACAAGAACTGTGTAGTTACCTTTTTCCAATTCATAATTTGATTGTATATTAATCTAAGGCAGTATTTGTAAAAAGGGAGAGAGAGGTATAGATAGAGAAAAAGGGGGAGCAGGGGAAGACAGAAAAAGATCCAAGAGGGAGGGAGGAAAGGGAGTTGGGATGGGAGAGGGAGAGACTCTGATTTGAAACTGCACCAGTTTTACATGAGGGAAAACACCAAACAGTAGGCTCATTAAACATCTCATTTTCAATTTGGTCTTGTTTTTTAGGCTGCACCATCTGTATCCCATCACTCTCAATCAATACTGATCTCCAACAACTATGATTATTCCTCTTTGTTCACTCAAAACCTATTTCCATACCTGATGTCTTGGGGCAAGGCTGGATCCAAGTAGGTTTTCTTATACATCTGCCCTGACTCAGTCTCAAAACTATATTTCTAACAAGTTTCAGGAACACCCACTTTCCTCAAAGTTCTTCCTGGAAGCTTAGTGAGGAGTGGCTATGTTCCAGTAGCTTCCTTGTCTGTAATTGTCTTTTGAAGTATTCCCTCCAACTGTGAAAACACAGTAGTACAGGATAATATTAACATCCTTGGATTTTGCTAGGACCCATGGTCCTTTCTCTCACCAAAGCTGGTCCCTTTCTGCCTGTACATAGAGATCTGCAAAGAGACAATGAAGCAGTGTCACTATGCCTAAGACTCAATTCTTCAATATTGGGCCAATTATTTTTCTGTGTGGTGTATCAAAAACTTCTCTTTCCCTTTTGCAAGAGAGAAGATTATATTATAAACATATTATAAAATTATCTGCGAAAGAAATATAGGTTAGATCTGTAAGGCCATACTAAATTCTATTTACTAGGAATAATTTTCATAGGCCAGAAAGAAGAGTGTAAAGAGAAATTAAACCAATTATGTCTGTACATGTTTGACACTCCTAGGAAATGAAAAGTGTCTGTTAGTTGGATGCAATTCTAATAGAAGATAGTGATTTGGGTCAGAATCTCCAGTGTGAGTTTCATGTAGGACAGCATGCAAAATCTTAATAAAACATTGTATTCCAACATTTACTTCTCCTTGTCTCTTGGGCATCTCAGAGTAGGAAATTAGACAAAGCTGCCCTTCTTCCTGTACTCTACTTTTTGGTCTGCTCTTTCCTCTTGTATTTCTCATTCTCAAACCAAGAACAAAGGCCAGCTATCATACTACTCTGTATATTTCTGGCCAAAGATCTCTTGGGGAAAACAAATGGTGAATGTGCTCTGATGCTTCCCAGGCCATCCAGAAAACTACAAATAGATGACAGCTGACATCTGGATGTAGTCACCGTGGCTTGCTCTTGAGGAGAGAACCTTAAGGTAAGTTCCGTATAGATTTATACCTCTATGACACCCTATCAAAGTGGGAAAGGAAGCCACCACAGTGAAGTTCCAAAAGAGCTTGTTCAAGCCAGTCACCAGGTTTTGTTTTTCGTCACTGTTCAGATAGCTGATTTGTAGAAATAAATTGGGTAAACTGTTGTATGCTTCCTAAAGTAAAGTCAGGCTTTAAACCAAGTACCGATTAAGCATTAAGTTGGGACTGAAAGAACCTGGGCTGCAGTCCTGGAAAGACCTCGGTTTCCTCATTGTAAACTAGGATGGCAGTGCTAGACATTCTGTGCAAGTGTTGACAAAGTGTTGGAGGGAAGTTAAGGGTCCTGGGTTGGTGTCCTGAGCAGATCTATTTCTTTGTCATAGGGCAGGTGACAGCACTAATTGATCTATGGAAGGATCCTGGACCAAACTATACCTAATCATGAAGTTATAAATAAAAATGTGTTTGTATATGTGATTTCACTGAGCTTACCCCACACACCCTAAAAAGTAATTAAGAAACACTAAGTTATGGGGTTGGTAAAATGGTGCTGTGATTAAGAGCACTTGATTCTCTTCCAGAGGACCCAGGTTCAATTTCCGATAAGCTCATGACAGTCCACCACTATTACTAACTCCAATTTCAAGGGATCCAATGCCCTCATCTGTCTTCTGCAGACACAAGGCATGTACATACACATAGAATACATATGCACATACAAAAAATAAATTTTAATAATTTAAAGGAAACATTAAGTATTGCTCAAACTCTAGAATTCATCAGTTTTAGTTGAAATCTCGTCACTCTACTTGATATTTCGGGATATGGAAAATATAATTTTTTCAGATGTGTTCTGGGCAGCAAAAATTAAGGAGGCATATAACTTTTTCAGCTTTAAACTTTGAATGCATGTTTACAAATTAATCTAGGGGCTAGACCAAGGATCACTTTCTAGTCTCCACATAGTGGCTCACAACCATTTGTACCCACAGTTCTAGGAAATCCAACACCCAGCTCTGGCTCCCACAGGTGCTAGAAACATACTTGATGAACAGATATACATGTAGGCAGAACATCCATGTTCATAAAACAAATTAATCTGAATACTGATTACAAATTAACAAAAAAATTGTTATATGTTTTATAGAGTCTTTA
This sequence comes from Sigmodon hispidus, assembly GCA_004025045.1. Lineage (NCBI taxonomy): Eukaryota > Metazoa > Chordata > Mammalia > Rodentia > Cricetidae > Sigmodon > Sigmodon hispidus. Next base: position 67,172 of record PVIH01010958.1, read on the forward strand.
TAATTTTAGACTCTAAAATCTAGATTTTACCATTAGTAAACAGACTACTAACCTTCTAGTCCTAACTTGATGTGTGTAAACCTACATTAGAAATACTTTGTCTCCAAAGAAAAGAATTAGAAATGATTAGTATTAAAAGACTTCTCATTAAAAACTAACCCACAAATGACTCATTTTCATTCAAACATTGTTGATTTGTATTTGGAAAGGATTTTGAAGTCTACATAGTAAATCACTTACCTGGTTCAACTATCTAACTTTGGAGATAGGTAAGGGGTTTTGTTTATTTGTTTGTTTTAGTTTTGCTTGTTCTGTTCTATTTTGTTTTCTAGACAGTGTCTCACCTTATGGCCCTTGGTGGGCCTAGAACTCATTAAATAAACCAGGCTGATCTCAATCTCCCAGAGATCTACCTGCATCTGTCTCCTGGGTGCTGGGATTAAAAAACTGTACCATCAAACCTGGGCAAAACTTCTCTATTTTTATTTCTTTTGTTTTAAATGTATTCTACTCTTTCTCTGTCATAGCACCTGAAAAGTAAAAATTAAGAGTTAAATAACTCAAAACCCCCTTTTTTCAAATCTGCCTACAAATAGCAGTGTTCATTTCCCCCTTAGTATCTATTGTTCACTTGGAGATTAACATACGCCAGGTTTTGTTTTCACATTAGCAAGGTTGTAGTTTTTTTTGTTAATGTGAATGAGTCTTTTTCTCTTATCCTTTATCTTACCTGGATGCTTTTGAGATGTTATGAGCAGTAGACATTACACACATCTCTTTCATTTTCCTTAGTTTAAAAGACTAATTTTTCTAGGGCCATGAAATAATTTCTGTATTTGTCCAGAATATGAAGAAATCACTATCACAGCTAATAGAAAAGTCGACTTTGATAGATGAGCTCAGCCTGACTTCCAGCTCTTAGGTGTTAGGTAGTGCCCAAGAGCCCAGACCATCAAAAATGCAGTAAAGCTGGTCCACTACGTTCTCACTTATAAGTTGCTCAGCAACATTAGGAAGCTGTTTCTCCCATGTTTATAACTGAATATATTTTCTCTGGGTGTTAATTGTCAGTCTCTTCTTTCATGACAGATGCTTAAATAAAGCATGGGAACATGGCCTCCAGCTTTCAAAAAATTATCCAAGTCATTCCTGCTGTACGTAGATGAACCAGATTTGCTGAAAAGTGACTACTGAGGAATTAGAGGGTCTTTCATAGCTGTCATTACTCTTAAGGAAAGCAGAGCACATGTCATTGGGACTGTGAGTAATCCCATCTCAGCCCCTCACAGTATTCTTATTCTCCATAACAACGCTGCAGGTGAACTCTCTCTAGCAATGGCTGTGCTGACATGCAGTGGACAGCAAAGAGAGTGACAGGTGTGCTGTCCCCCACTGTAGCTTCAGAATGTAAAGATTTAGAGTCGGAGTTTTATAAGCAGCAACTTCTTATGATAGAAAGTATCTAACAATGTCATTACATCCACATCTATTACCATCCCAATTTTATAAATGGGAAATTGGGATGGTGGGCAGTAACAGATTCTCCTAAAGTTATTTTTTAAAGTGATTAAAAATTACAGGTATTTATGAACCTTGGTCTTGTGGTCTCATGATGGTATTTACAAATAAAATCTACAGAGGATAAAATTGCCCTCATGCTGTCCTGATAGAGGCTGCAGATTATATCTCATACTTAAATTGCCGTTAAAGATGATAACTCAAAATTAACAGCAGCAGTGGTTTGTGAGTGTTGTAAGCAACAGATGTAATGGTTGAATTCTGACTGACCAAAGTCCTAACCAGTGTGTTCTCAGTTGCTTCAGCTAGTGGTTATAAAGATTTGCAAATATTTAAGCAAAGGGAAAATACTTATAACATCTCAATTTGCCACATAAAATAAATGTTTAAAATGATTATCAGACTGATAATTTTTGAATTGCCTATTGTCAAACGAGTCTATTATGGTTCTTTGACTCTCAAAGAGGCTGGCTCTCACTTAAAGCCCAAATCCAGATCTGAATAATGGACTCTTGATGCCCTAAATGTCAAGAGAGTCAATATTACCTCTTAGCTACTAAATAAAACTAAATTTTGGTGCCAAGTTACAGAAATGTACAGTTTTAGGGACAAATAAGGAATTGAATACACCATAATACTGTTTGAGAAAATGGACAGTGTAATAATCTAATATTCTTAATTTTATGTACATGAATATAATGTATACCAACTTTTTACATGAGATACATATAGCATTTAAACATTTTACTGGACAAAATAAGAATTTACAACAACAATATTATGCCTAGAGGGCAATGTGATCTTAGATTAGATCTATACTTTAACACAGAAAGAATTTAATAGTTTACAATAATAGAAACACATTTAAAACAGAATGTATAAAATAATTTATATATATTCATATATTTTCCCCTAGCATCTATAGAGAGGAATGATTTGCATTTGTGAGTGTGTGCAACAAATGGCATAGTTTTAAATTTGTAGATAATAAAATAATTTAAAAGCAGTTCATGCAATGCTCAAAGAAAGAGGTGGTATCCATCAAGATACCCTCTTCTTTGACATCAACCAGCATCAGACAGATGGACTCTAAGTACCACAGGTGTGTGTGAGAGTACAAGTCTCCAGGTGACGTTAGACAGACATCAGTGTACCCATGTTGGTATCCTTCCTTTCAAGAACAGGTCACAACTTTGGTCAGCCGTGAGAGTAGTCAGTTTACAAGGTGATTCTACATCTCTCCTGGAGTTCTACACATCTTCACTCAAGGGAACTAACAGACCTTCCTCGTTTTCACAACTTTACTCTGATACTTCACAGAGTATCCCCCATGTCCTACGATGTAAACATCCAGCAGGTAAGACTTGCCAGGCTGCAGATCTTTGATTGTCTCTGTGGTCACTGCTTTTCGAAGGTTTTGGCTGTGGAAATATTTGCAGAGGACTTTCTCTGACTTTTCTCTTGTGTCTGGACCCAGGCACCGGTTTCGCTCCCTTCTGTTCTGGTCTTCGCTGTAGTTGCCATCCACTTCTTTTCTGTAGATACAAAACTTGCTCCTTTCCTGAGTGCCTAGCCAAGCTACTGTGACTGAAGAGCATGTGCGTAGCTTATCAAAGGATTTGATTCTCATGTCTTCTGGAAGAGAAGGGAAAGCCTGCTTACTGGGTTTGGTGGTGGCCAGGATTTTCAACATAGACGCTCCTTTCTTGTTGCCCTTCAGTCGAATGAGATACTTTGCCTTGGGCTTTCCTCTTAGCTGGAACTGCCGAATGCCTTCCACATTCTGGGACAGAATCAGCTTTCCATCTCGTCTGACTTGGACTTGAACAGCATCCAGACAAGAGTGAATAAAGAAGCTGGCTTTTTGGTGAGAGGAGACCGGAGCAAATCGCAGGAACTTTGTTTTCTTCCTTTTAACAAACACGTCTGTGACCCTCCCATCCTTTAGCTCCACTGTCTTCTGTTTTGCTTCCTCCTTGGTCTTGGCAAAGGTACCTACGTAAGCTGTGCTCAGGTTGCTGTTGGTATTGACCACGAAAACATCAAAGTAGTACTGAGTGTCCGGCCTCAGATCAGAGACTGTGAAAATGTTTTTATTTCCTATGCAGATTTTCTGAATGTCAACCTTGGGCCTCCAGTAGACATGGCGCCCCACCTTGGGAGAAGGCTTTGCCAGGAAGTTGCGATCTTTACCCAAATTATGTATTGGAAATCCAAAATGAGCGAAGTCAAAGGGGTTAAAGTCCAGGCCAGGTTTGGGTGCCATCATGAAGGTGTCATCCCCATTCAATTTTGTTTCTACTGCACAAAGGCTTTTGAAATTGTGTTCCTTGTTGATGACCACACAATACTCAATGGGTTGTTTCAACAAAGAGGCTGTGGGGCTCGGCTTCCAGACCAAAGTGACCGTGGTACGTCCAAGGGAGGTCACATCAACTCTTGGGTCATATGGTAACTCTGGGTATGGCTGATCAGATTCTGGAGTGGTCGTGGCGTATATTTTGAAATGTGTGTCTTTCTCTGTTGAAAGAAGCTCCAACTGATACAAACCAGCTGGAGAACTTGAAGACAGAAAGTACTCTACATCATTGCCCTTGTAGGAGAACAATTCAGTGCCCTCCACATCAGTCATCTGCTGCTTCTGCTGGTCAAGTGGTTCTGGGTCACCTGGAGAACAAGAGAGAAGGATAGGCTGAGTGCTACCAAGGCTTGCCAACCTTAAATTATGTTTTCAAGCATCTTATCTTCAAAGCTATGACATAGTCCAAACAGAGATAATGACACCAAAGGAAGCAAGACAAACAAAGGAAAGTCACTAATCTCACTAAAAAGTCCTTTCTTGAATGACCTGATGTGGCAGGAAGGAGAAGGGACCTTGAATAAGGATATACAAGGATAGAAAGTGTGACTTCTTTGTTCATAATAATAATAATAATAAGAAGAAGAAACAAAAAGTTCTTTCTTACTCCCATGTTGTAGAATATTAGCTTAAGATTTGTTAATTCATTTATGCTGTGTAATATGTGTTTAATGATGTAAAGATGTGTTATGTTGCATTTATTTAACTCTATAAAGATGTGTTACTTTGCCTGTATAAAATACCTGATTTATCTAATAAAGAGCTGAACAGCCACTAGCAAGGCAGGAGAGAAGAGGGCTAGGCAGGGCTGCCAGGCAGAGAGAATAAATAACAGGAGAAGGGAGGAGCAAGAAATGAAGGAGAGTAGGATGCCAAGGGCCAGCCACACAGGTATACAGCCACACAGCCACACAGCCACACAGCCACACAGCCACACAGCCACACAGCCACACAGCCACACAGCCACA
>PVIH01010959.1:0-71920 GCA_004025045.1 Sigmodon hispidus
GCTTTTATTTTTGGGGAGGTTTTTAATGACAGCTTCAATTTCCTTAAGGGTTATAGGCCTGTTTAGGTAATTAATCTGATCTTCATTTAATTTTGGAAGATGGTGCCTGTCCAGGAAGCTGTCCATTTCTTCCAGGTTTTCCATTTTTGTGGAATACAGATTTTCAAAGTATGTGGATGTCTCTCTTAAGTTCCTTCTGATCCCAAGCAATTCCAGCATTCTTAAGCCCAACTGGGTTTGAAGTCAGCTTGGGCTACAGAGAGAGTTCCATGGGCAGTGCAATGAGACCATGTCTCAAAAAAAATTTAAAAAATATAAAAGAAGTCCTGATGTCAAGCCATATTCTCAGGTCATATAAATAAGCAAGCAAAGAAACAAACAGACAAACCAAAAAATCAGAATATCTAGAGGCAGAAAACAAACTTTAATGTTTTAAAGCTCCCCAACTGATTCTAAAGTATAGGTAAGAATGAGAAACCACAGGAAAGAGGAAATACACAAACCCAGAAAGGAAACTTTTAGATTCAAAAGTGACACATGACCTCTAAGTAGGCCAAAGTGCAGTAGGAGAAGAGCAGGTAAGAAGAACCAAACTATAATACCTAAGCAAGCTCTCTGTCAGAGTCATCACAAGCATGAGAAAAGCACTGGGAAATGACAACTTCTTAAAGTAAGAATGAGAGACACCCAAATTACTTTTCATGTTTCATGTTGATCCTTTGAAAAATAAAAAATGATGTGTACAAGTGTTTGTAAACGTGTGTGAACCATGTGCGTGCCTGATGACCTCAGAGACCAGGAGAAGAGGTCTGATCCTAGCCACCATGTGGGTCCATGGAATCAAACTCAGGTCCTCTATAAGAGCAGCAAGTATTCTCAATTATTGAGCCATGTTTCCAGGCTCCCACCCTATATTGATTCTTGGTGATGATTTGAGGAATTGGTAATTGAGGCATTGTGATTCACTTTCTTTATTACAGCCATTAGCATACACATGGTAACAGTGATGCTAAGTAGAGGTTGGTGTTTGCTAATATGCTAAAATAAAAGAGGGAAAAAACAGTGTTTTCTCTGTGACAAAAGCAAATGAATATACTATTTGATGTGGCCATATGGCTAATCATCAACCTGAAAATAATAATTAAAAATCTCTGTTAACCATAATCCTCACAATAGCCCTCTATAAAAGGTGTCATCTCTGACTAGAAGTGGAGGAAGCTGGCTCAGAGAGGTTTGCTATCTTTTGAAGCTCTCATGTTTGTGTTGGCACTGGTGGGATTCAAAGACTCAATTTGATATGTTTTCCCATTTCCGAGGTGTAAATACTCTGGCAGTTTCTAATATCAAGTTACTAATATGACATAACTGGTTGGGAAGTTGGAGGGAGGTGAATTTAATAGCTCTAGGGAACCTGTATGAGCTGTCTGAAGCACATGCCCTAAGCATAGTGAGCCACTTACATAAGTTTGGGCATCTGAGGGCAAAGTTTTGTACTTATTTCCAGGAACAAACTAAGAAATGACTGAAAGGGCCTCAGGTTTCATCAAAATGTGTCATCTTAGACTGGGGGAGAAAGAGTGAAAGACCATCTCTCAAGTTTCTCCTTGATTCCTAGTACCATCAGGAGAGATGGAGATTTTCTTGTACTTCCAGAAGTATTACAGCAATGTCTGAGCCTATGGTGGGATGGTTCAATGAGCTCTGTGGTTAGAAGAAAAAAGACTCAGAGGATGGCACATAGAATCCAGCCAAGCCCTAGATACAAATATTGGAGTTAGGCAATAAGCACAAAAGCTAAACATTGGAAAATCAGATGTCTTCTTTTGATGCTAGGGTGCAACTAACTTCTGTGACCTTTAGAGAAAGAGCAGAAAGGTTTGAGGATACAGAAAGATGTAGATGTTAATTACTGCCATAATTAAAGGTCATTGTAGGGAGTGTAGCCAGATTCTTCCCCACTTTTATATTTTTGTAGAAACCCAACAAGAAAACAAAACCTGATATTTAGGCTCATATTGTTAGAACTATGGAAATGATGCAGTCTCTTTTCTCCTTTTTGCTTCTGGGAGTAGTAACTGGCAATATTTTGCAATTCTGATAAAGACCATTGTGCCCCAAGTTCATCGAAACAAGGTTCTCAAAAGCTAATTTAAATACAACAAGGTAGTAGACTTATAAAATGTATGTGCAAGTCTTGGTAAATAGTTCAGCTGGGTTTGCAAGCTTGGTGACCTGATTTGGATCCATACAACTACATAAACTAGTTGGGCATGGTGGCACATACTTATAATCCCAGTGCTGGGGATGTAGAGACAAGTGGAACCCTGGATAGCCAGCCTAGCCTATTTACTGTGATCCAGGCCATTAAGAGACCCAGTCTTGTCAGGCAGTGGTGGCTCATGCCTTTAATCCCAGCACTCAGGAGGCCGAAGCTGACATATCTCTGAGTTTGAGACCTACTTGGTCTATAGAGCCAGTTCCAGGTTCCAGGAGAGCCATGACTATTGTATAGAAAAACCTTGTCTCAGAAAATCAAAAATAAAAGAGATGCAGTTTCAAGCAAAAGATAGTGCCTAAGAAATGATATATGAAATTATTTTCTATCCATTATATGCATGCACACGCACATGCACATACACATCCATGCTCATCTATCACATGAACATATGCACACATACACATTGCTCTTGTAAACATACTGCTTAATAGAAATGTTATAGGAGATTTGTCCCTCTATCAGGGATGTACATTGCTGAACTTCTTCTTTAAGGGTTTTGGATGCCTGGTAAATAGTGCTCATTGAATGCTTGGTGGTGTTGAAAATAGTGCTAGCCTTGTGCTTTCTGATGATCACACACTGTCAACAACATGAAAAATTTTACTATGAATATCAGATTAAGTTTAAGAAGCTCTAAATTTTCATCCTCACTATGTACCAGATGCATGATGATGAAAAGTGGACCTCTCTGAGCCATTTACTACACTATCATTGATGACTTCATTGTTTTTGTGTAGAGAAATGGCTCACCAGCCCTCTGATTTTGTTTTAAGACTCTTCTTTTGACCCTCCATCCCATTCTAGTTACTTCCCCATTTCTCTGGTCACCTTGGCAATAGTACCTTCAAAGAGTGTTCCATGTGCTTGTCTTCACATCCTCACTTGACAGTTGTTTCCTAACTCTTCTGGCCTATCAGAGCCTGTCCTTGGAGAGCTCATCCATGACCTTGACATTGCCAAATCCAATTTAGTATGCCTCATCTACTCAACGCCATACACTGAATTATACACTGAATTATCGACTTTTTGCCTGCTTTGTGTAACACCACTCCCTCCTGGTGGTTCTTTCTCAGTGTTTATTGTTGGAGTGACTTCCTCTTCAAAACCATTAAACCTCGGCACACCCCAGTGCTTAGTCTGACTGATCTTTCCTTTGCATGATCTTAGTCTCTATGATTTATCTATGTTTTGTTATCAAATGAACATCTGCCTTTGCCTCTGGATTTGTACAGCCAACCCCTTACCACCAATTTCCATCTGTATGTCAAACAGGCATCTCAAATCCAATATATAAAATGAACTCCTGATTTTCCCTCAGTTGTAGATAGTTCTGTTCCCATTTCTCATGGTTGTATCATATACCATAGAGAAGTTAAGAAGAAGTATTGATTTTGGCTCATGGATTTGGAAGTTGTATTCTAAAGTAGGCTGCTTTCAGTGTCCTGAGTGTAATGCAATATAGACCATCGTGGTGGTGGGAGCATGTGGAGGTGGCAGATGTTCATCTAATGGTGGTCAGAATATAAATGGATCAAGAGGAAAGGAGAAGGGAAAAGATAACCTCCAAAGGCACCCTTCCTCAAGGTACCTACTTCCATCCATCAGGCCTCATCTCCTAAAGCTTCAAACATATCCACAAATAGAACCACATCTGGATCCCAAACCTTCAATACCTGGGTCTATAGGAGACATACAAAGGCCATAACAATAGTATTGTTGTACTGTTAGAAAATTTGCTTGAATGGCTTTAGCTAAGAAAATAGGAGTGATACACATCTGAACAGATGCTTTAACACATTTTCCATAGTTCTCTTATTGCCTTTTCCCTTCTGATACTCTACTGGGGTCAGGCTCTGTGCCTTCAGCTGGGTGCCAGAATATGCAATAGAACTAATATTTTGTAGCCAACACATAATTAGCCAGAAATAAAGGTTTGTTGTTGCAAGCTACTGAGACCTTGAGTCACTTTTCACTGTACCATTATTCAGTGACAGCTTATTGATGTAATTTTGCCCTCATATCTATTGCTGAGAAAAAAATCCAACCAAAAGCATTATGACTTAACATAGTAATTATTATTTATTTAGTCATGATATTTAAAATCGACAGGGATTTATGAAGACAGTCTATCTTTACCATATATAGTACCATCTGGGCTGTGTAATTGAGCTGGAGGCACTACTTCCAAAATGGCATGTTGTTATGTTGTCATTTGATGCTGGCCATTGGCTGGAATCTTAACTATGAGAAGCAGCAGCATCAGAAGCCCACTTTGGATTTATTTATGTTCGGGATACCATCACTCTTTTTACTTTTATCCTATTTATAACTTTTTTTTTCAACACAATAATTGGGTAATTTTTTTCTTTATTATTATGAACAAAGAAGTCACACTTTCTATCCTTGTATATCCTTATTCAAATTGGGTGATTTTTAAAATACCAGTTAGGAAAGATGTAGAAGTACACATCTATAATTTTAGCACTTGGGAGTTGGGGACAAGAGGACCAGGAGTTCATCTTTGGGTACACAGTGAGTTCAAGGCCAACCTAGGCTATATGATACTGTCTCAATGGATAGGTTAGGGACAAAGTGACATAATTATACCTTAATTTTAAAAATTAATAAAGAAACAAAAATGCAACAAACATGCCTGTTAGATTATGTCTTGTCCCAAACCTACAACGGCTTCCCCATGCTATTGTGAAAGAAATGCAGAACTCATATTGTGAGTTCTGAGGTCCTACATATTTCCCCAGCCCATGTCCACTACAGGTCTGACATCAGACTTCTATTCCCCCCTCCACCTTTTTATCACTGCCACATTGGCCTCCCTGTTTCTTAACCCTCAAGGTATTTTCTTGATGTAAATGAGCCTTTATATTCTCTGTTTCCTCTACTTAAATGTACTCCCCACAGACTGACCATCTCATAGGCTTCAGACACCTACTTGATTGGTATCTCAGAGAAGACTCCATTGATTCCAAAACCACTCCATCCTGCTTACTCTGCCTTTAAAATATACATTTTAGCTAAAATATAATTACATCACTTTCCTCTTCTCTTTCTTCCCAAGTTCACTCCTTCCAACTCTTTTCATAACATCCTCACTCTCAAATTGATAGCCTCTTCTTCCCTGGTTTTTATTGTTATTCTCACATATATACTGTGGTGATATATTGTATATTTTTTTTTCAAAAAACCAGCCTGGAATATCAGGAAACAGAATTACTTACAGTCAAGCGTGATGGTCAGAGTGGTGACTCATGCCTTTAATACCACCACTGTATGTGACAAAGTGCTGACCCATGCCTTCAATCCTATAAGTCAGGAGACAGAGATCTTTCTTGAGTTTAAGGCCTAACAACCAAACAGTAGCAGCTCACACCGTTAATCCTAACTCCAAAATTATGATTCAGAGTTGAACCAGAAGTGCAACAACTTTGTGAAGAAGATATATAAGGCAGGAGAAAGCAGAAATTCAGGCATTTTGTAGAAGTGACCAGTCAGGCTGCGGACTCTTGAAGATAGCATCTACCCTATTTGGCCTGAGAAATTGGCTGGGTGAGAATTTACATGGTGATATATTGTGTATTTAATAACAATCAGTCTGGAATATTAGAGAACAGAATTACCTGCAGTCATTTTAGTGTTGTGTAGTTCATCGTCCAGGGATGTGATCCTATGAAATTTGTCCCCTTCCTTGTTAGCATATCTACTGATACTACCATTGTTCAGATCTCCTTCATGCAGCCATTTCTAAGACTATTCCACAGCAGACTTCCTGGAATTCTAGCTCTTGCAGTTGTTCAACCCCCTTTTCTGTGATGTTTCCTGAGCCATAGATGTGGAAACTGTGATGTATGTAGATGTTCCCCACAATTGGGTTTGATCTCTACGTTATGTCTAGTCATGGTTTACTGTGACAGTCTCTATTTGCTGTATAGAGAAGCTTCTTTGATGAGGAGTGGTAGCTATACTTAACTGTATAAGGATAAGATTTAGAATATAGCTAGGAATTATGCTGTGCTAGCAAACTGGCCATAGTAAAGTCTCTTCAAAAATCCATGACATCACTAGTCCTAGGAGATTGGCTATTTATCTAGTACCAAGCATGATTTCTTTCCTGTTTAGGGGCCTTGAGTCAAAATAGACAACTGTTGGCTACCACTGACATGCGAGTGTTACTTTCCTGCATATTTATGGATATTTTGCCATGCTGGTCATTTGTTATAGTTCATAGATATCATAGCTGGGTAGGGTTATTAACTGCAGCTTCCATGGTATTCTTTGGTACCATACAAGCTAGACCACAGGAAGAGGGCTTTCAGGTTAGATCCAGCTTGAATAATCTGAGTCCTAAGTGTGTGGTGTCCTTCACAATAGTCACTTACTTTTAACCTCTGAGAGGCAACCAAGGCCAATAGTCTATATTGTTTGTGAAGTTACTTGGAATACCCTTACCAACCATTCTTAAAGGTATTTCTCATGCATGGTACTGGGATTCTTGTTAGTCTATGTTTCTTGTGAGGAAAATTGTCTTCACCAGTGGCATAATTTCCTTTACTATATAATATATGTGTATACTTCTGTGTATTGTTGTTTGATAAAGCCTCTCTCTTATCTTTAGAACAATTATCTATTTGACTGTTTCTACTTTTCTTGTTAAACTGAGCCTCTGGATCTGTATCCCAAGCACAGTATTCAATAAATATTTTTCTAGTGAATCTGCTCAGTGAATGAGCCTCAGTTTCCTCTTGTGTAAAGTGAATGAAAGGGCCATCTGGCCAGACCATCTGTCACTCAACTGGTTGCCAGGATCTATCTGAACTGATTGGCTAAATGGGTTTTCTTTCCTTCCTTATGACAGTCCATCCAAAATACAATGTGTTGAGCAGAGTCCTTCTTTTCTTTGGTTGGGGGTATCAGAATCCCAATTCTTCCTTGATGGAACTTGAAGAGTATCAGTGATTTATTTTACTACCTTCTATAAGCATTCTGAAAAACCAACTGTAGCATTAGACTTGAAGCTTTAAACCTCTGTATAAGAGAAGAGAAATAACATTGTAAGATAGATGGTACTGACTCTAACATTGTTCAAAATTGTCTCTTTGCTCCAGTGCTCCACAGTCAACACCAACTGGGGACTAATTTACTAGGCTATGTGAACACAAAACAGAAATTGAAAATAAAATAAAAGTGCTTTGGGAACTGGTAGGTAAGGAAGATATTTATTTATAATTTCGAAAAGAAAAATATTAAGAAACCTCAAATGTTTCTAGCTCCAGGCTGTAATCTCCCCAATTTCCTGGGCTCTAGGACTAAAAGCAAAACAAAACCTCACCAAATTAAACTAAATCAAAGGAAAACTATTTTCATCACCTAGGATTTTTATGAAAATAACTTTACTGGTAATAGTAGTAAATTTGAATATTAGCAATTTAAAAACCCCAAATTCTCATAGTCATATCATCAAAATACCAAATACATATTTGAGCTGTTAATTACTTAAAGATAATATTTCTTAGTAGGCTTCTTTCCTATAAGCAGCTCATGGTAACAATGAACACTTATCTGTGGATTTTGTAGCCAACGAGGCTGTTGAGTCAAAATATAGGTGCATTTTTGGCTGAGCTTTCTAGCTTCTAGCTTAGTGTATGCAGTTAATGATCATTTAATGAAGATGTTTTTCACCTAGGCAACAGTCATACTGTTTTGGATTTTTTTTGTTGTTGCTGCTGTTATTTGTTTTATCTCTGTCTTAATGAGAATTAAACAAGTATTTTTGTTTAATTTTGTTTTTAATTCTAGGCAGGGATAGACCTGCCTAGAAGCTATTTTAGGTTTACTTCTGATGTGAGCCCATATCCAGAAACAATGGAGAAATGCTAGCAAGTGTTATAACAGTGACACCAACACTTCTTTTATTGATAGAGTTACTGCAACAAGATCAAGAGTCTTGGCAGCCTTCTGGATATCTCCAGGTCACCAGTTTTTCAGAGCCTTGACATTTTCTCCCCTTTGGCTTGGAAATAATACAAATTCATATGAGGGATGACCCTGGAACAAACACCATTAAAAATCTCGGTAAAAATATGATTTTATTTTCATCTTGACCTTTATAGCATGGTGATTAAATACATGAGCTGAGGAATCAGACAGATACATTAAATCCAGCCTGCCACTTACTAACTTTATGCATTTATGCAAGGTAACAAGCTTCTCTAAGCTTCTGTTTTCTAACCCGTGAAACTGAAAACAGAGTTATGTAATTTATAGGTTTAAGACTGAGTTAGGAAGTTGCTGTAAAATAGCCCAATGCCATGCACAAAGTAAGTACTTGTGAGCCAATACCCCTAATAATAATATCACTCTACACTTAGTATAGAAGGATTATCTGGTGTGTTAGCTTCCTAAGGCCATTATAACAAAATGATGGACTTGTTGAATTGAAACAAGTCAACAAGCAATTTCTTCTCACAGATCTGGAAATCAGTGTGCTTTCAGGGCTCCAGGGACTGTACAAGAGGAGCCTTCCTTGCTTTTGCTTAGCTGCTATTTGTTGCTGGCAATCTTTAGTGGTCCTTCTACATTCATAATACATGACATTTTCTGTGTGTATGTGTCTTGTGTTCAAATTTCTCACTTCTTCTAAGGACCTTAGTCACTGGCTTGGGTACCATTTGTACAGTAGAATCTTATCTTTAAACTTTGATTATGTCTGTAATGGTCTTGTTTACAAACAAGGTCACATTCTGAGGTTCTGTGTTGATGTGAATTTTAGGAACACTAAGTAAAGCAGAACACCTAGTAGGAGGAGTGGATTTTCATAGCTCACTCTGAGCTATGCATAACACCAGCAGGAAGAGAAGTAATGTAGCAGAAATCAGTCACCCCCCCACACACACACCTCCAGGAGAATCATGCATCTTTAGTGGGTGAGTGCTATGCCCTGTTGAATTATAATTCCATCTCTACTCACAGGAATCCAAGGCTCATGTCTAAAGGTGAATTTGCAAGCAGGCAGCTAGGGATAGTTACAAGACAGAAGAGGGAGGTGGGTAAATTGAGGGTTTAGACTTGGATGTTTTGAGAGGCTAGTTGTCAATCCACTTGTAGGCGGAAAGGAGGCATATTCTTGTATCAGAGCCTGGGACTTGAAGCAAGGACATCTCTGCCAATGGTTTTCAATCTAGAGAGATACATGAACTACAACAGCATTCTTCAGACTATTTAAAGAAGTCATTAGGGGAAGAATTTGAAATGCACATTGTGATTCAGGACACTTATGGTGGAAATTGCATTTCTAACAAGCTGATGCTGATATCACTAATTCATGAACTACACTCACTTCTAGGTTTGACTTATGCCACACATCACTCCAAGTTACCAAGTGTCTATGTTTTAAGAATATCTTGGGAGAAGCTGGGCAAGGTGACACAATCATGTAATCCTAGCACTGCATTGTGTGTATGGAGAAAGACTGGGAGTTCAAGGTCAGTTTGGGTGCAAATTTCAGGCTAGGCTACTACAACACACACACACACACACACACACACACACACACACCTTTTACAAAATAACATGACCACAAATTGAGTTAAATTTATACTGACTTACATGATCTAACATACACTTGATAAACATTTAATCTGTCCTTTAATTAAAAAGATTCTACTTCAGGACCTCCCATTGCAGGTGACTATATCCTATCCATTCTTTAGCCTTTTTCATAATCATGATCCAGTGGTAGACAAGTTGCCCATAAAAAAATACTTTACCTTGTGGATTTATGTGGTTATTTTCTTGTGGTGTCTTTTGCTGTATTTAGCTGCATTTCTTGTAAACAGAGATTTGGCTGTAAAATCTTAAATATTTGTGGCTAGAATGATAGGCACATTCAAATCTATTAAATCACTGACATGATAGTTGCTTATTCTATCATTACTGATACAAAGACTGTGCCCTAGATTAGGGCAATGGCAGCTTGATCCCTCACACATACTTTGGGATCAAGGAGTGATCTGCTTGATTATTCTTTAGCTCTATAAGAAAGCTTTGTTCCCTACCAACTGTTTCTTTAACCTTTTTAAATTATTCTTTTAAAATTCTAATTGATAATCTGTGCCTAAGTCAATTACTTTTTGGGGGTTTATAAAACGATGATTGTATAAATTTAGCATTCCTTTTACATAATTCGGGATCACAATGTGTCTTAGACTCTAATTGTATGAATCAGCCTTTCTTTTCTTTTTCAAAGAGCCCTGGTTTTTTTTTTTTTTTTTTTTTTTTTTTTGAGTCAGAAGCAGATCTTAGAGGTAAAATAGATTTCAAGGTTTCATGTGATTGAAACAATATTGCTTTTAGGACACTTTATTTTATTTAAGAATTTTTAATTCATTTCACATACCAACCACAGATTTTCCTCTTATCCCTCTTTTTGTCCCCCCAGCCTTGCCCCCCAGACCTATCCCCTCATCCCCTCCCCCTGAAAAGGTAAGACCTCCCATGGGGAGCCAGCAAAGCCTGGTACATTCAGTTGAGGCAGGACCAAGCCCCTCCCCCCTGAATCAAGGCTGTGCAAGGTGTCTCGCCATAGGTAATAGGCTCCAAAAGCCAGCTCATGCACCCCAGGGACAGATTCTGATTTAGCTTCCAGGGGCCCCTTAACAGATCAAGCAACACAACTGTTTCCCATATGCAGAGGGCCTAGTCCAGTCTCATGCAGGCTCCACAGCTATCGGTCTAAAGTTCGTGAGTTCCCACTAGCTTGGTTTGGCTGTCTCTATAGATTTCTCCATCATGATCTTGACAGCCCCCTCAAATAATCCCTCTTCTTTTAGAAATTTTAATATAGAGACCTAAAACATGTCTATATGTATGCATATGCACATATATGTGCATGTATATTTACAGAAGACTTCATGCTGAAGTATCTGAAGTACTCTGAAATATTTATTTCTGAAAAATATTTGTTTTCTCTCATACTAAAAAGAATGTTGTTATTGTGTATAACAATAATGTTATCAAGTGATGTAAAATGTTTTGTGATTCTTTGGTCTGAAATAAAAATCCACTTTTTACACTGCATCCTGCATTATGAGAAATAAGTGCTGATTATACACTAGAAATTCTTCTAATGTTTCTTTAATGAATAATTTTTTAAGGAAAGAAAGGTTCCTAAATATTCAATACACCAGAACAAATGAGTGCTAGGAACATAGGGCATGTTATCAAGTATCTATCAGGTTGAGTATTTAAAGTCAAGTTCATTTGAGGAGTGAGTATTCAGTATCTTACTGAAATCCCTGAGCCTGTTTTCATTAAAATTTCATTTCCATTTTAAATGCATTGATATAGTTTAAGCAGGTGGTTTGTAGAGTGCCCTAAATGCTCATAAATAGGACTATGAATTCAAACTTTTTGGTCTTCCTCTTCTGTTTTCATTAAAAGGCATGAAAATAAGAGCTAGGACTCATGAGAGCCTGTGACAGACTGGAGTAGGGCTTCTCTCATCATCTTCTTGGGTATCTCAGATGATGCCCAGCTTGCATCTTATATGTGCTTTGGTCATCAACTTCTAACTTTGTTCATGAGTTGGCTCCTCTTGTATTTCTCTTTTTGAATGACATTTAACCATTTCAACTTTGATATTACTTTGAAATATTAGCTGTCATGTGATTTAGGGGAAAGGAAATGACATGACCCCCCAAGTCAACAGAATCTCCAGGAGTCCAATGATTGCTGAGTGTTGGGAATTTTTTTTTCTTGCCTTATGAGACACCAGTGCTCTAGCCTATTTTAAAGTCTTAGTGTGCTCTAGTCAGGAAGGACTTTCACAGTCATATCACTTATGCTTCATTTAGCAATAGGTTCAAGAAAGAAATACCAGTTATAACATGTAATTTACATCTCTGTTCCTGACAATAACCAATGAATGCAATTTGTTCACCACACATTGATACACCCAACTCACAAGAGAGAAATTATGGAAGATGGCCATTTGAGAATTAAAGGAATTTATACCTGCAGACAGACAGGGGCTTAAATTGGTTTCTGTCAAATTGTCATTGACCCAATGATGCCTTTTAAAATTGCCTACACAATGAGAGAAAACAGGACACGTGAAATACAAATTATTTTGAGGAGGCAACATAGAAGTTCTTTCATACCAGGAGGTTTTTGGTGGATTTACTGGACAGAGGGATTTAGATCTCTTTCTAAATTCCTATCCTCTTCACTTTCTGCATTTATGTAACCTAGAGAATGTGGAGTCAATGGCTGGAATATTAATGAGAGAAGAAAAATAAGCTCATTTATGCACTCCAGCATAAATTTCAGAACCTGACCAGGATAAAAATAAGCCATACTTTTCTTTTTTAAAAAAAATGCTGTGTTTGTTCTGTTTCAGGACTGTTACTATTTGACTAGCAGCATCAATTGCAAGAGGCAGGAACTCTGCCTGCATCTTATGCTTTCAGAGACCTCGGAATAATGACAAGCATGATAGCTGATGGGAAGCACATCTCCCCATGTAAGCAAACACAGCAAAGTGTACTTTTTCCCCAGAAGACAAACAGTCATCAAGGTGCCAATTTTTATTTCAAGAGCTCTTTCCCTAGGAATGGACTCTAACTGGACAATTCAGAGACAGCTTCCTGATGGGAATCCAGCCCCTTGCTAAGACAGTGTGATGATATTTTCTAAACTGAAATTCAGCACTAGATCTGGCAAGATGATAAAATAATTGAAAGTGGAACCATTCTAGAAATTGTCCACATATGTCTGCCAAACGTGGATGTCTTGAGAAAACCCGCACTTAATTTGTGTTTGATGTCATCTGGGTATCAGATGATATCATGTTGTTTGAATTTACCAAAAGAAAATTTGTCTTTTATTTTAAATTTAAGGTTAACCACCATCATATAGAATTTGTAATAAATGGAGTATGTACATCTGTGAAGTCCTTAAGTTATTTAGTTTTAGGCTTTGGGGGATATTTGTCTCATGTTTTCAATTATATTTTCAACATTTGGACCTGCCACACAACCTACAATGGGAGATTTTCTGTTTGCTGATTTAACACATGTAGTTTTCAGTACTTACCCTATTCCTTCAAATCCTTGGTGATGATAATTTCCAGCTATAACTGTGTTTTACACCATCATCCTTTTCTAATAGAACTTCACTTTGGCACAAATGCCAGCAGCTTGTAAAGCTCATCCCATCAGGTGTCTCTTAAGCACAGGATGAAATGTTATTCCTTTAACAGGAAAGAGCTCTCAGTGGAAGATTAGGCCTTTGGGATACATGTTCTTTGAATAAATGTCCTTGTCATCCACATCCAATGTATTGCCTTCATAATAATACATAGATGGAAGAAATGACCTAGAGCTATTAGTCATCCATCTAATGCTTTAGGCATTTAGCAATAGCAACTGTTAGTGTAAGATTTTTATATTAGGTGTTTTGAAATGTCAGACACAAATGCAGGCAAAGATGTGGCACATTTGCTTCCATTTAGACTTGACACTATTCATTGCTTTCTTTCAAGAAATGGAATGAGGAACAAAGATAGTGGCATACTGTGCCTTCATGCTGAGGCTTTAAGCCTGGATGGGACATGAGATAAAAGAGAGGGAGTAAAGTGTTTGAAAAGCTCAAGCATCTGTGATGCAATAAAGAAGGCTCGGTATGTATAAGAAGACTATCTGAACAACGTAAGTGGAAATTTAATGTTTCTGTTAATCCTCCACCAAAAGACATGTAACTTGGGGTTACTTTTGCTTTCTGTTCACTGGATATTGGATTGTAAAGAAATGTTGCTAATCTACATCTGCACAGTTGACAACAGCATCAGCTATGAGAGAGGAAGCTACTGAAGACAAGAGCAGAGGTACAGAAGATCCTGGGTGATGTTATCGGAGCTGCTTGAATTCTGTTGTATAGCAGAAAAGTGAAGTGAAAATATTCTGGATATTACATTGAAAAACTCCATGCTCTTTAAACTTTCAAGAGCCATAAAAATACTCCAGTTTTACCTGTCATTGGCCTTTGAACAGAAATAGTCCCTTCACAGAGACAGAGTCTGTGACCTTGATGGGCAAGCACATTTTCTTTGTGATGTTTCCATGGAGAACAGTGATTGATCTTTGTGTGATCTTGAGAAAGCAGCGTGGGTTTTATTTGCCCCATAAAAAGTACCAAATGTGGAAAATGTACTTAGCATATGTGGATAAGCGTGCAGTCTTGTAGAGACTTGGTGTACAAACTACAGCCACTGCATTAACTTGCAGCTTCCTGTGGTTGATCAGTAGCTTCATCTGTGAAGTCAGGAAATCCAAGCAGAGCCCTAGACGAATCACATGTGTGTTAGGAAAAACCTCCAGTGATTACAAGTTATTTCAGTAGAAGGTGGTATGTTAATGAGGTAATGGAAATACAACATGTGTTATTAGAATACTTACAAAAGGATTGTCAACCTCAACACTACTGACTTTTAGGACAGGATCATTCTTTGTCATGGGGCTATCCTGTGCATGGGAAGATGTGTAGCAGTGCCCTTGGATTCTACCCACTAGATTCCAATATCATATCTGCTTCTCCAGTTGTGAAACTAATGATTTCTCTAGGATTTTTATCCCAAAAAATGTGTCTTGGAGAGCATACCTACCTTGGTTAAGAATCCTCGATTGGGGATTACTTGTGGAAGAAATATATCCTACAAAAGACAAAAACAAAAGGCCCTAAAATATAGAAGACTTGTTTAATTAATGATTATCATTTGTCTTTGATGAAATAAGTATTTTGCCAAACACCAGTCAATAGATGTATATATGTGTGTGTGTATATGTGTGTATATATGTATATGTATATGTATATATATATATATAAAATTTGAAGAACTGAGAATTGATATAAGGCTGTTAGGTTCATTCAGAAGGACAAGAATATCATTTGTTTAGACAGATTATTTCCTTGGTTTTAAATTTTAAATGTATTTATTTAGCTTTATGGCTGTATGAATGTGGGAATGCACATGCTATATGCACATGTGTATGTGTGGAGGTCAAAAGACAACTTGTGGGAATCAGTTTTCTCCTTTATTATGTGGGTCCCAGGAATTGAATTCAGATCATCAGTCTTGGAAGCAAGTATTTTTGTCCATCTTTCTGGTCATCATTTTTTGGGGGGTGGGGAGATAGGTTCTCATGAAGACCAGGTTGGTCTTGAACTCCTGATTTCCTTGATTTTAACTCCTAAGGGCTGTGATTGCAGATGTATGCAGCCATGTGTGACAGGCAGATGATCTTCTACTGCCTTGAAAAGTGCATAAATCCTCCTGTGCTCTGTGCTCTGTGCTCTAGGTTAGTAGCAAGAGTCATCACAGAAGTGCTTAGGGAAACAAATCCTCTTGTCATAGTTTGCTAACCCACCTTACTTCTTGATTCAGTTTTTCCTTATCCAGACATTAAGTCTTGAGCAAAAACTGAGAGCTACTGCCTTTGCTTTAAAAAGTTTTCGTCCCACTTTCTCATATTTTGGAATTGGTGGTGTTACGGTTCTGAGTCTGAACTGGTCCTTGAGCAAGCTATGATGTTAGAAAATTATGTGGTTTCCCAGACCCCGTTTTCTTTGCACTTTACCCTCCCCTAACCTATGCATTTCCTTCACCACATTACCATTACCACCTCTGCAAATCCACCTCCAGCTGCGTCAAAAGCCTTTTCAATATTTCTTCCCTCTCACTTTTTAAAAATAAAGTAGATTTTTTTCCTCTCTGTGCAGGATCTAATTATCTATCCACATTGTAGCTTAACACACAGCTATTTTATGAGACTAGAATATATTGTATCTTAATATTTAAAAAATTACCTCTTTGGTATCCAGCTATAAGAGTTTTGCCACAGATTCATAACAATTCTGTCACTTCAAAAACATTTCATCAGCATGGTGCTTTGTAAAATTCCTCACTCTTGAATACTAGCTACCATCCAATCTGTTCTCCATGCCTACAGTTTTGACTTTTCCCAGGAGGTCATGTAAATGGAATTATCCAGAATGAGACCTTTAAGAACAGTTTCTTCCACTTAACATGATGAAATTCTTTTTCCCCTTTGGACATTCATTTACACTGTTGAAACTCATCAGTGTCATTTATATAATGTTTAATACCTTTCCTTCCTGGTAGAATTCCACATCGTCAATAACCATGGAGTATTTAAAAAACATTTGGGTCATTTTTTCAGATTTGGGCCATTGTGAGTACAGCTTCTGTGCAGATCTTTGTGCAAATGTATTTCATTCTCTAGTGGTTTGACTGTTGATTGTAGAGCAACTTGGCCTTTTTGTTTTTCAGAGCAATTTTAACTTTAATTGGTCCCAGAAATGAATTCACCATTTAAACTATAATGATTTTGTAAGTCTAAGATTTCAGGCTTTGCTTTTGAGATTCCTAGTAAGGTAGACAGAGGGAGAGTGTTAAGGATTGGGAGTTCTGAAATCACTGCAGCTCAAATGGGTGGCCTACTCTTGACTGCCTTATGCTTGTGGGTTGGCATGTCAATGTTTCTCCAGTACATTAATCCTAACCCATGGTATTAGTACAGGAAGAGCTATTTAAATTGGATGGGTGTTTGACAAACAGCCTTCTGTTTCTGATGAGTAGATTTCCTTCTATCTCCAAACCCCATGACTATGACTGTGACTCTTATGTTTGAATCATTTTCTAGCTACATCAATTTCATGGTTGTCAGCAATGCCTAATCCATCTTCCATAGTCTGGAACTGCTCAGGCGGCAGACTCCCTTGAGGTGGGAGTTCTCCTTCTATTCACTAGTGCTCATTCCTACCATCTTTGACTTAGCTGTGTGTGGTCAGAATTATTTCATTTTAATTTTGACTATAGGAAAAGTTTTTGGTAAAGGCAAATATGAACAATACAGCAAGAAATACTATAGATATGAATTCCCTTTCAAAAAACTAACCATTTTCATTGCCCATTGTTACATATTTTGAGGATCTAAAATTTAGATTCTGTGCACATAGCAGTTTTTCTGCACCTCAAATACCATTGCCATGCATGGCTAATACTAAGTGCTCAGTAAATATTTGTTGAAATGAATGCATAAATAAAGTAATTTGATGGAAAACAAAGATGTATGTAATTTTCTTCTTTGATCACTATTTATACTATGTCAAGTGTTCCCTTTGCTTGCTGAGATTTGGATTTATATGACAAAATGTTGATTCCTATTATTTTTATTATTTCATATTGGAAGCTTCATAATTCAGTTGTCTAGAAAACTAGTGGCCACCTTAAATTTTGAAAAACAAATTTGCTGATTATTTTATAAGCTGGAATATTTATGTAACTACAACAGGTTTGCCAGGAAATGCACTCTTTCTTTAAGTTCCAGATAAAGTGCTACCTCAATCACGCTTTCTAAAACCATGCTATACAAACTTGTCCTGTTTCTCATAGTCTATAGATTTATTATAATGTATTTGAATCTGGTCTAACCCTCTCAGGGGTCTGTGTAATCACTTCAGGGTTGGATTCATGTCTCATTCTTCCATGCAATTTTAGTATTTATTCTAATGTCTGATACATTTGAGTTAAATACAATTTGTCATATTAAGTAAGATCCCTAAGGTATAATAAAAACATTAGCTACCATTGTTCATAACTTATATATACATGTATGTAGATATATAAGTTTCACACTCTCATGTTTTAGGAACTGATAGGTGAACTTGAATAGAAGCAGAATCCTTTCTTGGGATTGTATAAATGTGATGAATAGATATTTTAAAATGGATGGATACCACCAGAACTTGATAATAACAGTGTATTGCTGAAAGTAACACACATACACTTTAGTCACAGGATATGAAGAAATTAAGCTGGTGTTGAGCTGAAAGCGTCCTCCCTACTGGCTAGTGTTCATAATGAAGCAAGGTGTTATGCTGGCTGCTGGAGGAGAATGGTCATCAACAGTGTTAGCCATCTGTGAACCCCATGAACTACTGTAACAATAGGCTGGAAAGATATGCCTGTTGGTAAAATAATAGTATGAACGTTATAAGGGGTAATCTTTCTTGTTGGACTTAAGGCCTGCGCCAGGAGGAGATTCATTTGGTCAAAAACCTGGGACAGATGACATTACTATGATTATTTTACTGATTGGGAATAATATCAAACTAGCTTCTAAATATTTATCTGTATACCTGTGGATCAGTGTAGCTCTCATTACACAGCTTTGTTTTTATAGCATGGTTAGCACAGAGATTCACAGCTAGTCAAAGTACAAAGAATAAGTTTCTGTGGGGTGCTCAGCCCTAATTGGGACATCTATAGTATACACTCACCATAATGCTCACAGAGCATTACAGAAGAACAGGAGGAAAGAGTCTAAGAGCCAGCGATCAGAGAGAAGTGTTACAAACCAGTGTCTCCTGGACATGACAAGATTGGGGCACTTACAAATTCACTGCAGCTATGGTTACCTCCACAAGACCCTCACAAGATTGGGCGTGTCAGTCCTTCATCATGGAGGGAGAAGAAGCCTGTGAAGCCTCACCTCTCAGGGAATATTGAAGTAATAGTGGCTGGGGGGGAAAGGGAGGCCACTTTCTTCAGTGATGCAAGTAAGAAGGTGACTTGTGGAGAAGAAGAAGTTCTGTGGACAAGAGAAAGGGACGGTGGATGAAAAGGAGTCAAATATGAAACTGTCAAAGAATTAAATAATGAATTAAAAGTAAAAATTAGCCCATCGGTTCCGGTTCCGCTTCTGGGACCAAGTGCTGTCTGCAGAGTCCCAGCACACTCTGGAGTGGGGGCAGATAAACTCTGCCTGTCACCATACCCACAGCTCCTGCTGAGGGAATTTGCACGGCTACCCACTGCCACCTCGAACTGAGCGAACTGACAACTACAGGGGTCTCTGAAGGACAGACTCAGACCCCGCCCAGAGGTGAGGAGGGGTCACCAGGCCCAAGCTCCTATATCCCAGCCAGAGAAGGAGAGTTGAGCTCCTATCAGTTCTGGTTCTGCTTCTGGGACCAAGTGCTGTCTGCAGAGTCCCAGCACACTCTGGAGCAGGGCAGATAAACTCTGCCTGTCACCATACCCACAGCTCCAGCTGAGGGAATTTGCATGGCTACCCACTGCCACATCGAACTGAGCAAACAGACAACTACAGGGGTCCCTAAAGGGTAGATTCACCCAGCCTAGAGAGGTGACAGGAGACACACAAGCCCGAGTGCCACAACTGACCAGGAGCCATCCAATCGTGAACCACTGAAACCATGGGCAAACTTCAGTGCAAAAAAAAAAAAATAATAATACAAAGAACAACATGGTACCTCCAGAAGAGAGTGGCGATCTTACAAATACAAGACCAGAAATGAGCAATGAAGGGGAAACAGAAGGAAGCAACACCAAAAATTCCTTTTTGATGATCATCGAAGCTCTCAAAGAAGATATGAAAAATAGCCTTAAAGAAATAGAAGATGGACAAAACTGGATTTGGCCAGGAGTGAAGACTGATCCAAGCATTATTGGGTCAGTGGAACCATAGGACTGTCTGCTCCCTGCCCAGGGAGGGGATGGGGAGTTGTGAAGAAGAAAAATGACCTGATGTGGTGGGAGGGGGATGGGACCTTGAATAAGGATATACAGGGATGGAAAAAAATTAAGAGGGAAAGCTGAACACAAAGTAAATATATGTGTATTTGCATTATCACCCTTGATAAGCCACGCTTATGATTCTTATCCTCTTTATAGTTATTGTTAACTTTTCAGCTTTTTAAATTCATTTTACTGTTTTTGTTAAATACAAAATAAATAAAGAAAAAAATGGTAAAAGGTTCTATAGGCAAAAAAAAGGCAGTAGCAAAAAGAAAAAAGTGAAATCATACAAAAATCATAGAAAACAATTATCATATGCAAAAAAGTAAAAATTAAATCCTAAGGGATATAAATTATCAGCAAGGAAAAAGTGGGTTTTAGAATAGTTTGTTATTACAAAGATAAGGTAAGACTTCTTTGATCAATTTGAAGGGACAAGGGCCCTAATTCACTCTGCCAAGTCAATTTCAAGAGCTCTTTGAACATATATTAAACCAAAAGTGTCCTCATGAAATAACTTTTCAAATTGAGAAAATATTTCTGGTGTCTTGTTTTGAAAACAGTCTGAAATTGACAAGAAAAGAAATCCAGCTGCCTAGGAAATTTTGCTGGACAAACTGTGGGCCTGAGTGTGTTGAGCAGGGTGATGCAAACCAGCTCTCCTTTAGCCTGATACACAGAACGTTCCTACAATTCTCAATGGGAAAGTAAATTGAAGGGCTACATGGACTTTCAGCTAAAATAAAGAGCTTAGGCAATGCTTGTATATTATTGCCTCTTATTCTAGATGGAGGCTAAACATTTAGTATTATCTTTTTCCCAGGTGGCTTGGTATGACACAGTTATCTTTCTGATATGACCTTACAGCAACAATGAAATTGACTGGAGAGCTAGGCCAGGCAGCTGGCCAAATAGTCATAAGGTCAACTAACTAGTCTGGTCAGATTCTATCTGAAGAAAGCCTCACACAGAAAAAGCATGTTTTCACTTCCCAAAGGACGATTCTTGGTAACAAGCTCTCGAAACCTATAGATACACCACTCTGCTTCCTTTTGCTGGGCTATACTCAAATATTGTGAGAGCTAGCTTCTTATAAGTCATAACTCTACACTTTTCTGAATTTTCCTCAGCCAGTTGGGAGTGCTTTCCATGGGTGATTGTGCTTCCTCGCTGGGGGTTGCTCATAGCCAGTGACTGACTGGTTGGAGGGAGAAGTATAAAATCCTATTTCTCCCTTGCCACAGTGCAGTAAAGCTATGCCATTTGTATTGCCCAGTTTCTTAAAGCATCAAGACAGGCTAGACTTTGGCTGAAAGTCTAGTCTATCTCCTTGCATCTCTTTGCTTTATCCCATTTCTTTTCCTTTCTTGAGCACTGTTGACAATAGTTCTGTAGTGATCCCCAATCCCCATTTTACATTTTGCTCCTAGGTAAGCTGACCTTAGATATGTGACTCAGTTTAATTGACTCAGCACAACAAGGTGTTAGAAATAAATAAACCGGAGATTTTCAGAACTGTGAAAGGAGTTCACCGACAGGAAACAAATGATGTTGGTATGAAACTTAATGAGGACGAGGCGGAGGAACCTTGCCTGTCACAACTGGGCACTGCCCTGATCTGTTGAAAAGATTAGCAAGGTTGAAGAAAACCCTGCAACTATGTCAGTGGTATGAGCTTTCACTTACAGATTCTAAAGCTTTTGTTGGGCCCTCGATGGAGAGGTTTATAATCTCACCTGCTTGGGAAGTTGAAGCATGAGGATCAAGGCATGCTTAGGCTACAGAGTGATTTCAAGGCCAATCTGGGTAAATTCATGAGACTCGATCTTAAAAAAAAAATAAGAAGAGACCTGAGGATGTAGCTCAGTACTAGAACCCTTTCCTAATAGGTACAAGGCCCTACATTCCATCTTCATCACTATGAGAGACTAGCAAGCAAGCAAAAAGACCTGAAAATCTTGTGAGCTGTAGGTACAGCTCAGTCATTACAGCCATCCAGTTTGACCAGCACCATTTGTTGAAAATTCTGCCTTTTTCATGATATATGTTTCTAGCTTCTTTACAAAATCAAAAAACAAAACAAAACAAAAAAAACAGGTGACCATGGACATGTGGATTTTTTTTCTGCCTGTTCAGTTTTATTCCATTGATCAACATGTCTGGTTTTTGTGCCAATACCATGGGTTTTTATTATTATTATTACTATAAGTCTATAGTACAACTTGAAATCAGAGAAGGTGATACTTCCAGTAATTCTTTTAGTGTTCAGAATAGTTTTTAACTCTCTCTCTCTCTCTCCCTCTCTGTCCCTCCCTCCCTCCTCCTCCTCCTCCTCCTTCTTCTCTCTCTCTCTCTCTGTCTCTCTCTCTGTCTCTCTCTCTCTGTCTCTCTGTCTCTCTCTGTCTCTCTCTCTCTCTCTCTCTCTCTCTCTCTCTCTCTCTCTCTCTCTCTCTCTTTCCATAAGAGACTGAAAACTGTCCTTTCAAGATCTGTGAGAAATTGTTTTGGAATTTTGATGTGAATTTCACTCAGTTTGTAGATTGCTTTTGGTAAGATGTTCATTTTTACTATATTAATTCTACTAATCAAGGAGCATGGGAGATCTTTTCATCTTCTGATATTATCTCCAGTTTCTTCAAAGATTTGAAGTTCTTGACAAACAAATCTTTCACTTGTTTGGTTAGAATTACACCAAGATCTTCTATATTATTTGTGGCTATTGTGAAGGGTGTTGTTTCCCTGATTTCTTTCTCAGTCTGTTTATCATTTCTGTATAGGAGGCCTATTGATTTTTTTTTTAGGTTAATCTTGTATTAAGGTCTGTCTGTTTTATCTCAAATCTCTTCTAGACTTTTATCATGAAGGTGTGTTGGATTTTTGTCAAAGCCTTTTCTATATCTAATGAGATGATCATGTGTGTGTTTTTTCTTTTTCAGTTTACTTTTACAGTACATTGCATTTTTCAATTTACATATGTTGAACCATCCCAACCTCTATAGGATAAAGCTTACTTGATCATGATGGATGTTCTTTTTGGCATATTCTTAAATTCAATTTTCAAGTTGAAATTGAATTTAAGGAGAAATTTTGCATTTATGTTCACAAGGGAAATTGGTCTAATTTTCTTTCTTTGTTGATTCTTTATGTGGTTTGGATATCAGTAACCATGCCCCTCTAAAGTTAGTTAGGCAATGTTACATTTGTTTCTATTTTGTGGAATAATTTGAGGAGCATTGGCATTCACAGCTTCTTTTAAAAAATATTTAATAGAATTACATCACCCTCCACTTTAAGTTGTACAGATGTCTTTAGCAATGGCCCTGTGCCTTCAGTTTGTGGAGAACAGTCCTGGCAAGCTCCTGGGTTGTTTGGGGATTCCCATGGGCTCCCTTTGACTATCAGTTTAATTAGATGTAACCCAATCCCAGTACTGGAAATATCATATGGTGACAAGAGATGGTCAGCTGGGACTCTGTCTCCCCCATTATTAGGCTATTTCACATATGTGTATATTCTAGGAAGCTGTATTAGGTTTCCATAGTATCCCTAAAAGGGCCTTAATTTTAGTTGTCTCTCTACTTATTCCCTCTGGCATCCTCTCCTTTTTGTCTTCCCATGTGATCCTTCTATTCTAGCACCCCAGCCATCCATAATTCTCTATTTCCTTTTCTCACAAGATTTATCTGTACCCCCAGATCTCTTACTTTGTACCTAAACTTTGTGGTTCTGTAAATTGTGGCTTGGTTATCACTGACTTGACAGCTAATATCCACATATAAGAAAATACATACCATGTTTGTCTTTCTGGTTCTGGGATACCTCACTCAAGATGATTTTTTTTTCTATTCCATCCATTACCAGTAAATTTCATGATTGAATTCCTCCTCCTCTCCTTTTTCTAAACCCTTCTATGTATACCACCCTGATCTCGTTCTAATTCTAGGCCTCTTTTCCTTTAATTGCATGTGTGCATTAAATACACACTTCTCAGTCTATATGTTCCTTGTATAAACACATTTTCAGGACTGACCATTTGGTATTAGATAACCAATTGATGTGCTTTTCCTTAGGGAAGACTACTTCTCCAGCTGTCAGCCTCCTGTAGTTGCTTGCAGGTCTTTGTCTAGGATTGAGGCTTCATGAGCTTCATGAGCTTTCTCCTGTCCATGTTAGCATGTCTGTTGCTGTTGTTCTCCTTCATCACATTGGGACAGTTATGTTGATGAGATTTTGTGTGTGAAACTTCTGACATTTCTTGGAGGCACAATCTCACAGCAAACTTCTTCATCCTCTGGCTCTATATATTTTTTTGTTTGATCATTTGTTTTTGTTTTTGATACAAGGTTTCTCTACGTGATAGTCCTGGCTGTCCTGGAACTTGCTTTGTAGACCAGGCTAGCCTCAAACACACAGAGATCCTCATCTCTCTGCCTCTCGAGTTCTGGGATTAAAGGTGTGCATTAGCACACCTGGTTGCTTTTTTTTTTAATAATCGCATATTCTTTCTACTTCCCTCTTCTGTGATGTTCCTTGAGTCTTAGTAGAGCACAGATTCCTAAACAATAAGTAGCAACACCATATGGGGATCACATAACTGAGTATGGGTGTGGACAAATTTGGTCATAGTAAAGAGTTTCAACATATAATGAAATCAAGGTGAGGTTTGTTGTTGTTTTTCGGTAGTGTTCACCTGTGTACATTACATAACGTCAACATAGCCTAATTCATTCTAAATAATGAATCACTATGCATGTTGCCACACCATACGACAGTAGTGAATGCTGCTTGAAATGTTTCAGGTCAAATTTAAGGTTATTATATAATAATTACAGTGTTTTCACTGTACACATAGGATTTTCTCTTCTTATAGAAACAGTGCTTAATTATGGAAAACAGAAGTTTTTAGTATTTTCCTACCACCATTTCTTAGCATGTTAGTGTCAAATCAGTATATCTTTGTATTTTATTATGCTAGAATGTTAGATTTTAAAAGTTGTTGACTTATCTTTCACAGAATATCCTTCAATGACTTTTAGATTGGCATTAAAATTTCCAACAACTTCTGACATGGCCATAAATGCACTTCAGCCATTTTGTACTTAGTATTTTTGTAAGATGGTATTCTCATCACTGATGCTTATAAAATAAAATAGTGATCAGGTCTGAAAAATGTCGATAATGCTCTATGTTTTTAAGTGTCAAATATTCATCCAAGATTTATTTTATGTAAAAGTAAATGAGCTCATGTAAAAGTGAATGACCTCATTTGTTGTATTAGCACACAAATTTGTTTTAGCTTTTAATTATTGATAATTATATGTACAACAGAACAATTTCAAATATTTTTTTTATAATTTATTATCAGTAAATCTTTGATTTGTAAACCTATTTTGCATACCCATATACCAAGGTCACATAAAATTTTTTGGGGTGAAAAGTAATCTCAAGTAGTGAAAGTATAAGAAGCCCTAGGCTACACTGTGATTACATATCATATCTCTCACTGACGACAAGATGATATAGAAATATTTTACCTACTTGATACAGCCCTGGGAAAGGAGTAGTGCTGAATTTACCAAAATGAATTTTTCTACTCTTGAATTAATACAGACTTAAGAAAAGAAATTAGGTTTAGCTTATAAAATAAATGTATTGGTTTATGTCCTGAGATTTATACATACTGCATTTGTTTACAATCATACCTGGAAGGGTGATTTGGGAGTAGGAGGGGGTAGCTGAAGGATATGGCATGGGCTAAAGAACGTGATGAGAAAATTTAAAAATTGCAATTGTGTGGACCACAATATAGTACTAACTTTGGAAGCCTTTCCTGGTGAGTCTCAAACAGGGCTCCTCTATACATCTAGTTCTTCTATTAGAAAAAGAAAGGACACAGCCTCATGGTGGGTCACATGGTTTTAGAGAGTGGAGTGTGGGTCAGATGGTAGGTGCTACTGAGGAGTCAGTGTAATCACAAAGCCACCACCTTTGTTCTTCCCTTGTATATAGAATCAATGCTTTCAATCCTCATGTTTTTCATTCCATTCTGTATTAATACCTTCTGCTCTGTGAGTTTTCAGTGTTCCAGTACCTTGTGCATGTGAGTGCACACACATGTAGTGCTAAAGCAGACATTAGGAAGTGTCTTCCTCTACCACTTGCTACTTTATTGCCTCAATACAGGGTCTCTCACTAAAATGGATACTCACTATTTCAGCTATCTTGTCTAACTAACCTGCTCTTAGGGTTTATCTGTGTCTGCTCTTCAATGCTGGAGGTAACAGAATGTGCAGCCATGCTTGGTTTTTTAATGTTGGTGCTGGGAATTCAAACTCAAGGTCTCCTGACTGCAAAGTAAGCACTGTTACTCACTGACATATCCCCCTCAGCCCCAGCTTTACAGTTCTTCTCAGTAAAGAGGTGGACTATGTTTCGCTTAATTTTGGCTTTGGTCATTGGGTTATTCAAAAGTGTCAAATGACCCAAATTAGAAGTACAATTATGATTAGGCTTGTCCTCTTACATTTCTGACAATACCTTGAAAATCACATGTCCATGGTAGTATATTAATTCCAGAAAGAGGATGAGACACTTGTGGAGCAAAGTTAAATCATTCAAGTCAAATCCAGACCAAACCAGAGCTCTTGTTCTTTATCCAGTCAACCTTGTATCTTCTGGAGGAAGCCCTCTGGCAGAGAGCAACAGAGCCACTCAGCCAGAGCCCAGCCCAAATTATTTCAACCTCTGTTGATTCTTAGATACAAGCACCAAATAGATGCTTACTGTTACCCACTGGGATTTGGGGGATTGTGGTTGGTAACATTTTTCTCTTGCTTCCATCATGAATTCCCTAGTCCAGTAGGAACTTGCTTTCTTTTAAAGAATTTACTCCTTTCTATCTTTCCATCAACATTACTTAAAAATACACATCCAAAGGACTGGGGAGATGAACCAGTTACTAAAGTACTGCCTTAAAAGCATGAAGACGTGAGTTCAGATTCTCAGCACCCATAGAAAATCAGCCAGGGTTAGTAGTATCTGCATCCATCATACTGGGAAGGCAAAAACAATAGGATTCCTGAAGAATGATAACCAAATCCAAATCAGTAAGCTCTAGGTTCAGTGAGAAATCCTATAGTGAGAAATCTTGTCTCAAAAGATAAGGTGGGGGAGTGGTTTAAAAACACACATGTCAACCTCTCACCTTTACATACATGGGAATACAAGCACACAGACACAGACACACATACTCAGACACACACTCACAGACAGACAGACAGACAGACAGACAGACACACACACACACACACACACACACACACACACACACACACACTCATCCAAGAAAAGATTTAAGGATGCTTGACTCAATAACTCTACTAATAAATCATCAAAGCTAGACCTAAGAAAAGATTCTGGTCTGATGATTTGGTAAAAGAGGTATGGGTGGTGGAATGGCTGGAGGGTAAATGGTTACCTTTTTTGTCCTTGGTCATGATTTCTCAGTGTAACAGAGTGTTAGTTCATAATATCCTTTCTTGTATTTATATGTCTTTTCATGTAGGATTTTGATAAATAGTATGATTTTTGTTGGCTGTAATTTTCTAACTATAGATAGGGACAATATCATTTTTTACCTTGATAGAATATAGGAAATGAGTATACCTGAAGTCTCTTCATCAGGAAGAAGAAAAGCAAGAAAGTCAATAATTTTTAACATATGATACATTAAGGTGTTTTTGCTTTTCTTTTCTTTGATTGCCTATCCTTCCATATGGAACAATTGGAGGCATTTTTCTTATCACTATTTATGTGATCTTGACTGATTTTATTTGCCGAACAAACATTTTAGTCCTTGGTGAAATGCAGTAATTGGCTTTGGCGGACTGTCAGGGCAAAGGAGTTCAGACTGTAATAGCTGTCATCACCACAGAAAACTTTAAATAAAGACTATTTTTTCTTTTGTAATTCTGAATG
Organism: Sigmodon hispidus; assembly: GCA_004025045.1. Lineage (NCBI taxonomy): Eukaryota > Metazoa > Chordata > Mammalia > Rodentia > Cricetidae > Sigmodon > Sigmodon hispidus. The sequence goes on from PVIH01010959.1 coordinate 27,888, forward strand.
CCTTGGGGACCAAGTAGCAAGTCCACCCACAGCTATTGTCAACTGTTTCTTTTTTCACCAGTAATAAGGAGTGATCTTTCCTCTGCCTAAATTTAGTTATCCTACAAAAAAAGATCTAGAGGTTCGTTTTGCAGCATTGAATTCCTGGTCTTATCTTTTTTTTTTTTTTTGAAGTCTCATAATTTCTAATATAATCAGAATCCTTAATCCTAATATTAAATAACTAGTCTAGATAGTCCAAAAATAAATTTGTTTCCTACAAAGACCTTCTTATAAGATTTCATAGTTTTCTGTCTTTCTTGCTAATCAGTCAGTATGGTTAATGGGAAGTGATACTTGTATCCACCACAAAGGGTCATGTGCTCTTTGGTCTAGCAAATAGCCTGGATTAAACCTCTCCCAGCCTAGAGTTTGACTATATTCAAGTGGAATTATATTTAAAGAGAATGGGCATAAACATTTTTATTTTCTTGCTCTTCATATTGTCGCTGTTGCACGTTGGGTTTCCTGGGAAGCAGACCCTGAGATGAGTTTAGCAGAGCAGATGTTCATTAAACAGTATTTGTAGGGTTCTACTGTTGCCACCTCACTTCACTCTCTGTCCAGTTCTGCCTCCTTTCCCTCCATCATACCATATTTCTTTAGTTCACTTAACGTTTATGGCTGAAATAAGTACATTGAGCAGTTATGAGAACAAAATCTGAATTGATGTTTATAAAATTGTTTTTATTTTTTATTAAAATATAGTTACATCATATCTTACCTCCCTCTACTCTCTTCAATTATTCCCATAATTCTCTTTTGTCCCTCTCAAATTTATGGCCTCTTAGTCTTTAATGAATACATAAATATATATTTATGTGTTCAAATACAACTTATTGAGTCTGTGGTTTATATGCAAATATTTAAAAGTATACAAGTTAATAGGTGGGACCTGAGTCTTCTGTGGGTGTCAGGAGTTTTCTAGTCAGACATTCTGTCATGAGTTATGGTCACCCTTTTTATTTTTGTTTTTTCTACTAGAAGGAATGATAGGATCCGTTTGTTAACTGGAAGATTTTTATGTGACTTCAGCTTTGCTCTCATTTTTCAGACAAACTTTATTTAAGTACAACATAAGACACTCATAATTCATTCTCAGCAGTTTAAAAAATGCCAGTAGTTTTGCCTATAGTGATCTGGAATTCTTGAGTAGAGTGGGTTTTAGCATCTGGGGCTCATGGAATGGAAATGAAACAGAAGAAGCAGGGCCTTTCATGGCAGAAAGCAAAAGGTGCAGGTTGGTGAATGAAACTGGCTAGACTTTCAGAGGAACTGGAATATCAAGTGAGAGGACTGGCAGGATGCTGATGGCTGTTAAGAGGGAGTTACAGGTACATGAGTAGGAAGGCAGGTTGCAGTGTGGTAGAACGTTTCGGTTTTAATTTCATTTACTTATAAATTGAACTTTTTAGAAATGGTCTGCCTCACTTTGATAACTAAAGTTAATTAAGCTTTATTTAAGCTGACTGAACTTTGACTTGTGGGTACATCAAATTAAGGTTGCGAGATAGTGTCATTTGAAGAGGCTTTAGCCTGTCAGTGTCAGTTTAGACAACTGACCAGGAAGCACCGATAGCGTCATACAACAGGTTGTACTGGTATTACGAGTACATATGGTTGGATGTGTTAAATGCATACTTCCAAACTCATATTTAAACTAAATGTCATTTTTAGCACTGAGCCATTATCTCAGTAATCAGAAACAAAAGCCTGAGAAAACATAAAATCCCACTAAAGGAATCTTCAAAAATCACGGGGCGGGGTGGGGGGGAGGTCTTCATGTTTCACAGTCAAGCAAATGCTTCCCCAGCTTAGAATAAGAAATAATATGGGGGTCAAATGATATCCTGAAAGTGCATTTCTGCCATTCAGTCAATGACGCTTGTCAGCAATTCAGGGAAAGGTGAGGATAAAATGGTGCCATTAGATGGATGAGCACTCACTGTTCTTTTTTGTGTGTGCATTTTTCATATTCAGAACGAGCTGCTTTCAACAGCTTTTTCCCTCTGAGGAGCTTTCCTTCTCACTTAGTACCCCGTTTGACTCATCTTCCCCCCTCACCCCAGGTGTCAGAGCTGTATTAGCATAACATTTCCTCTGTACTTAGCAAAGGTGTATCTCTGATGAGCTCATTTATCTTCCTTTCTAGCAGAGAGAGGCAGTGAAACCACCAGAGGGAAAATGCAGGGGAGCAGACTGCAATTTAGGGGTGAGGGGAGGAGAAATGGAGCATGGTGTAGGTGGGCATGGAAGAGAAGTTATGTTACATTGTATGTGCTCAGCTCTATGTGTCAGATATTATATTACTTTGCTTCATTTGGTTCTGCCATGACTCTAGTGATCTAAGCATATCTCCATCTTTACAAATGAAGAAAATGAGCCTCACAGTCTTTTTGAGAAGCTTGTCTAGGGGCACAGGAAACATTATTGTAACCTGTGCCAGATCCAAATTCTACCTCAAGCAGATCTGATCTTTAGGAAGTCCCTCCCATTATGGCAGGATGTTCTGAGGAAGACCTTGAAAGTATAACCCATGAGTGTCTGGGGCAGAACACTGGAAATTTCATGTTATCAAAATACCGTGGAGGTTAAACTAGACACATCTGCAGAGCTGAATTTGTGCAAGAGACAGCATGTAACTTCTGCAAATAAGGTTTGAAGTAAAACTTAGAGAGGCAGATGCCACCTTCAATACTTCTTATCTTAAACCATTTAAGGAATTAGATGGAGAAGGATAAAGGAACATTCAGTCAAAGGAGAAAAGGTAGCATTCAGAGCACAGGAGACTCAGTGCACAGTGACTTCTCACATTTTGAGCATATATTAAATGATACTGTATGAGTTAATAGGAAAGTCATTAAACAGTGACTTGATTCTCTTATTTTAGGGACCATTTGCTATAAGAAAGTTTAATTAAAGTATAGTCATATCTATAGAACATGCTATAATGTATGTGACTTATATCAACTAGTGTTACCCAAAGCGTGGTCACTGCGCCAGTCCCAGACCATAGAGTGTCAGACAATCGGTGGTAAGCAGAGGGATTGAGAATAAGAATGTAGACATGTTTTTGAAAGTTGTGTTTGTATGTGCCTGTGTGTGTGTGTGTGTGTGTGTGTGTTTGCACCACAGCACATGTGTGGAAGTCAAATAACAACTTTTAGGAGTCATCTCTCCTTCTATCATTTAGGTTCAGGGGATCCATCTTAGGTGGTCAGGTTTGATGGGAAGCATTTTTTCTTGCTGAGCCATCTCACCAGGCCTATAGAAACTTTAGTGACAAACTCATCATGTGACCAGTGTGCTTGCATTTAGAATGCTTTAAAAACATTTTTCTATGAGTGTGATCGGGTGTGTAATGTGAAAGTCCCAAATAACCGGTAAGCATTTTATGTGGAAACAATTTTATCTGATAACTTATTTTATTGAATCCTATAACATTATTGGTCTATACTAATAATGGTTTGAAAAGAATTGATCTGTGTGACACTCTAATTAAGAGATTATTAATTAGTTTCTGAGTGCATGTGAAACTAAATGAAGTTACATGGCCTATAACACTGAGTTTTTTAAGTTTTATTCAAGAAAGACAAGTGAGCACTGTTAGAGGCAAATTTTTCTTTTATTGATTTTTTTACTCTTTGATGTGATAATATGAAGTACAACCATGCTGGCGAACTACACACAAATCAGGTGTGTAAACTGGTTCTCTGTGGGAAGATTTGCATATTTCAGAATAGAGAAACAATAGCTGTCAGTGATCCCTAACAAATATAACTGTGATATAGCCTTTATTTAAAACACACTTAACAGTTGAATGTTCTAACGCTTAAAAAGCTCCTTGTTAAATACCATGAATGGTTATTATATTGCCTTTATGTTTGTAAAATGAATCTTATTATTATCTTCAGTCAGCCTGGAACGAACACATTTTCTCCTCTAAATTTATTATATTCTAATGAATGATTTAAATATCCATAAGTAAACCCCTTTGATGTCCAACTGTAACTTAGAATTAGGTGATTTCAAGTGATTATTTGAACCCATAGCTAAATGGCCTAATTATGTTAAAAATATATACCTTGAGCCAGTGAGATGGCTCAGTGGGTAATGATGCCTGCTGCTGAGTCTGGCACTTTGAGTTTGATCCCCAGGACCCACAGAGTGGAAGGAGAGAACTGACACCCACAGGCTGTCCTCTGACCTGCACACACACTGCAGCATGTACACCCATAAACACACATACTAAATTATATATACATATATTTATGCACCTTAAATATTCATTATACCACTTAAAAAATATTTTCAGAAACCATTCTAAAATTGTGCATACATTGTTGAAAGACCCAGAACCAACTATTTTTCTTCCCATAAAATCCCAGATCTCTTGGCTGATGTGCTTGCTGTCTGACAGGGATAGGTGCAATGCTGGGTAGGGCATAGAGGGCTTGCTCATTCAGAGACCATTAGGTCATAGAAAGCTCTGTCATGGTTCTCCAGTTATGAAGATATCCAGCACAGTTGTGGGTCAATTAAGACTTCATGTATCACCTCTTTCTCTCATTCTTCCTTCTGTCCTTTTTTCTTCTTTACTTTGTTCCTTTTCTTTTTTAAAAAATAAGGCCAGCTTTGGAAGGTGTTGGCCAGGAATTCCTTGTTTCTCACTTCCTGGTTGGCCTTAAAAATAAGCAGTCTGATTCTTTGTGTTGCAAGGGTTGAATTAGCCTGAGGGTTCACTGAAGTGTACTTGCCAGAAGCTTCGGAGGCCATGCTTACCTACTTCTAGTTTGGAATGACCCCTCTAGAAGTGTAATTAGTCCCACCAATTTATATTGTTTTTACTAACAATATTTGATGTGTAATTTACACTAAATCAGTGGTTTTCAGCACTAATATCATTGGTTCAATATATTTGTATTTTAGTCTACTGTTTCTTTTTTATATAACCAATGGGCATAATTTAATTTTATGTTAGATGGAATATGTCCTAATAATTTGTTCTGTACAGCATTCTAGTCTCTGGTAAACTTTTAATGATGTAGTCATGATTCAGTTACATTATATGAACAAATTAAAAATATTGTGGTACTTGGCAGTACTTTAAAAATAGCTTGAGTGCTAATAATGGGCATATTTTTAAAAAATTCTCTAGAAAGAAACCTGTGAAATTTGGTTATCCATTGACCTCTGTTGACTCATCAGAGTGAAGAACACATTTGTACAGAGAATGTGTGTTAATCATGGCTCTTACTTTTAGCAGTCAGAGCACCCTGGTAAAACACTTTCTGACCTTCAGCTTGTCATGTTTTATTTACAAGAGCAGTGTGGCACACTTAGCTGATATTGCTTTGGGGACTTTGGGACCTGAACACATGAAGACATAAGACAAAGGATCCTTTCTTTTAACCAATGATCTCTGATATGCTCAGCATTCAGTCATTGAAATTTCTCTGGAACCTGTAAAATAAATCAATTTCATAATTTAATTTAGCAAAGAGGAAAAATGTGTTTTAATATGTAGTGATTCAAGTCCCATTATAATATCTTCAGGGAAGAGTTCAGAATTATTTTGTTTTGTTTCTTTTGTTGTTTTCTCCTTCTATTCACATTTTGAAAGGCACAGAATTTTGAAATCTAAATTCCTGAGTTTCCATGAAATAAAACAACCTTTCTATATAGCATATGTAATTGATTCCAAGGATTAGTGAGCCATTTAAGACTACATAGTCAAGTACACATAATTACATTTTCCTTAATATTTCAAGAGTTTATCTCCTCCCCAGCAAAGGCAGGAGGTCCCAAGGTCCCAATGTGGCTTAGAGGGGGAAGGGAGTTTGAGCAAGAGTATACATGGATAAAAAATATGACTTTATTCATAATAAGAAAAATGTAAAAGTAAAAAAAAGAAACAAAAATTACATTTCCATGCTGCAATTTAATCTTTACAGTTATGGAGTTAATCTCTTCAATTAATCCTGTGTTAATAAATGATTAAATTATGAACACATAAAATATTTCAAGAGTTAAAAATCACAACATATGACATAAAATAAAGTATTAATTTTTCAGAACAAAACATATTAAGGTCCTCACCACAGAATTTGTTAGTAGAAATAATCATTCACAGGATGATTTTTTATCTTGGCCTTTTCAAAAGCTGTATTTGGTGATCATTGTTAAAAACTCTCACTATAAGTATTATTACTTTAAATGGTCTGCTTTCTATGTTTAGCTACAACATTCTTGACAAAGAGCAGTGCACACACCCAATAAACTCTTCATAAATTTATTATAAGGCAATATCTACTTGTCAGTTCTCAAGTCATTACTTTTGACATCAAGTGAAGATACAGATGGAAAGTGAACATGCAGCCCCTGCAATCATTTTAAATGACTAATGTAGATCACAGGAGAGGTTGTTAATGAGAATAAATGAAATAATATTTTCTGGCAATACAAATATTGCTTTTATGAAACCAAGAGGAGGTGGTTCAAATTTAAAGTTGATTAGAGTCTGCTAAACCATAAGATGATGGAAAAATGACAAAATAAATCTAGATTAAAAACTCTTCTCACCATGAACTTTTTCTAAATACCACTGTATATTTCTTATATAAAAATCTAATCAGATTTTTCATTTGCTCTTGCTGATAAAATATATTGAAGTAAAAGATATTGGATCCTTTTATGCTAGACACTAATATTTGAATTAATACTCAACACACAATTTGAAGTACACAGTTATCATATATTGAGTGATATAGGAAAAGGGATGAGTTTCTATTCAGATTCAACTTCCATTAAGATCAGATTTGGTGGCTTTTAATAAATCACTGTACAGATAGATTATGGAGCTACTGTGGTCATGTCATCTGTCATCTACTTGCAGTGGCCTTAGCTTTCCAGGATCTTAAAATATAATCGAGAAGACAATATATACAGACATGAAAAGTTAAATCATCATCCTAGACAGTGATATAAGAGTTATTTCAAGGCAATGCATGATTGAGTAACAAATAATGCCTTTTGTGTCCGTACTAGTGACATTTATAGCTGTACATAGATGAAAGCAAGCCCCAAAATTCAAGAGTTCAAAGGTGAAACACATACACACACACACACACACACACACACACACGCAGAGAGAGAGAGAGAGAGAGAGCGAGAGAGAGAGAGAGAGAGAGAGAGAGAAATATAGACTGGTATGCACAGAGATCACTTTATGAAGGAGGCAGGCCTGGGGATGACCCTCTAGGATGCCTGGACTTTGCTAGGAAGATGGGAGAGTGCTACTGTACTATCTATCTCAGATTCGAAGTTGTATTTCTGCCTACATTTATTCTCATCCTAGTAAGACTCTGTTACTGTGCAAGAGCCTAGTGACTACTTAGCCAAATTGACATTCTCTTCTTTGGGAGCTAGATTTTATTTCCCAGACTCCTTTGAAGTTATGTATAGTCATGTAGCAGATTTCTGTCCAATGAAATAAGTGGAAATGTATTAAACAACTAAAACTCAACAAGTGATCCTGAAATTTAGCACATGTGGACATCAACACTATCCTTAGCTGGGCAGTGGGTTGATGATCCATGCCTTTAGTCCTGGAAGACAGATTTCTGTGAGTTTGAGACCAGCCTAGTCTACGAAAGTAGTTCAAGGACACTTAGGGCTACATAGTGAGTCTTTGCCTTGAAAAAAGAAAAACAAAACAAAACAAAACTACCCCCCAACACCAAAACCCCCCATTTTCTCAGTTTCTGAGGGTCATCCAGGAATTTAAGAATTTACTAATTAGGCAAGCGACTCTATATCAGGATCTTGTTTGAAACTGAGGGCAGTGTGGGTTAAGAGCCACGGACTTCTGCAGTTCTCCCTGGAGCTGGAATATACAGAACCAAGGTGACTCACTTATATGACCTGGTTCTCAAGAAGCCCAAGGGCCTCCCTGCAGGGCTACATGAAAAGATCCTGAGATAACAACAGAGTAAGTGATTTACAAGCATCATCATCCTTGGAGTGGCATGCCATTACAAGACTCAGCTGTTGAAATCCTTTCTGCCATTTTACTCATTCCACAGGGCCTCCCCGGGATTCTGTGGTGGGGAGCAGCCATGTGTGGTCATCAATACCAGCAGACAGGGGTCATTGGAGCCACCATGAGGGCTGTATCTCACAGAAAAGGTTATCAGTTGCTTTCAAGCTTGACCTTCAAATATTTCCCACTTGATCTTTCAACTTCTGTCCCCTTTCAGTTGCTTAAATGACATGACACCCAGGGAAACCTTGACCTTCTGTAATTTCACTGAGGGGGCAACCCTGTGGGTTCATTCACCTAATGAGGGATAGAAATTGACCACAAAATAGATTCTACTGCATTTGAGATGTTGCACAGATTAAGTTCCATTTGGTTGAGCAGTTAGTCTACCCAGTGGATCTTTGTAATGCCTTTTCGGGCCAGGGGGTATAGCTCAGGGGTAGAGCATTTGACTGTAATGCCTTTTCTTTGAGGCAAAATGAAGCACAGTATAATGGTAAAGACATGAGCAATCTCTTGCATCATGTGCATTTGTCTTTTAATTTTTAAATTTTTTTTAAATATTCATGTATGTCTGTAGACCACTTGTGTGCCCTGTATCCCTGAAGGCCAGAAAAGAGTGTCAGATCCTCTAGAACTGGAATGACAGGTAGTTTATAAGTTGTAGTGTGGATCTTATATTACCCAGGTCCTCTGGAAGAACAGCCACTGAGCCATCTCTCCAGCACTGGATTTATTGATTTTTACTGTATGTGTATAAGTGGTTTGCCTTTTTTTTTTTTTTTTGGTGTCTGTGGAAGCCAGAGGAAGTTGCCAGATCCCCTGCAATTGCAGTTGCGGATGGTTGTGAGCTGCCACCTGGGTTCTGGGAGCCAAACCAGTGTCTTTTACAACAGCAGCAAGTGCCTGTAACTGCTTAGCCCCTCTTTTGTCCCATTTCTTAAGCTATTTTTGTTTACATTTTTCAGCAAATATCAATTGAATCCATACCATAGGTCAGAACTAGTTCTTGCTGCTAGGAACATAGGCATACCAAAAGAGAGTATTTGCTTCTTACAGCTCATATTCTGGTGGACTATCCAGTGAATGCCACTTGATACATGAAACACATGAAAAAGTAGGCCATGTTAATGTTCTTATTCAGGAGCTGCAGAATGTTGTATATAGTTTCTAGCCAGTACTTTACAGTCTAGTCCAGAGGTTCAGACCCACTCTCAGCCCTGCTTAGCCTGAAATAATCACACACAGGCTTGTATTAATTTTATGCTGATTGATCTAGGTAGGGCCCAATCATATAGCTTGCTAACTCTTTACCCTTAAACTAACCCATCTTTTTTATCCTGTTTGCCCATACAGCTTGGGTATCTTTTCTTAGAGCAGCATTTCAGCTTCTTTCTTCTGTGTCTGCTGTTGTCTCATCATGTCTCTGTCACATCTCTGTGGAGGCTTTGCAGTGGCTCTACCTGTTCTGACAGGTTCCCAGAGTTTTCTTAGTCTGGTAGCTCCACTCATACTTCCTGCCTGCCTTCAGCCAATCAGCACTTTTTTTTAATTAAACTAGTAGGCAGGATAATTCTTTACAATGGAACAGAATACAATCCCCCTACAACAGAATCTTCTGGTTTGCTGATAAACATATGTTTTACTTGATTGAACTTTAAGCCAGTGGCAGCACTTCCCAAACTTTACTGTGCATGCAAATGAGTAAAGTAACTGGAGATCTTGTAAGAAATGCAAAATCTAAAGAAGTAACATTTATTTGACAAAAACTTAGAATTACTGAAGAAAAAAATTGAAGAGAATATCAGAAAATAGAAAGACCTCTCATGTTCCTTGATAGGTAGGATCAACATAGTAAAAATGGCAATTCTACCAAAAATAATCTGTAGATTCAATGCACTGCCCATCAAAATCCCAAGACAATATTTTACAGACCTTGAAAGAAAAATACTCAACTTCATTTGGAATAACAGGAAAGCAAAGATTGCCAAGACAATTTTGCTCAACATAAGAACCTCAGGAGGCATCACCATCCCTGACATCAAGTTATACTATAGAGCTACAGTAATAAAAACAGCCTGGTACTGGCATAAAAACAGACTTGTGGATCAATGGAATAGAATTGAGGATCCAGACATTAACCCAAAAACTTTTGAACACCTGATTTTTGACAAAGAGGCCCAAAATATTCAATGGAAAAAAGATAGTATCTTTAACAAATTGTATTGGCATAGCTGGATGGTAGTGTATAGAAAAAAAGCAAATAGATCCAAACCTATCACCCTGGACAAAACTCAAATCCAAGTGGATCTAAGACCTCAACATAAACCCAGCCACACTGAACCTGATAGAAAAGAAAGTGGGAAATACCCTTCAGCGCATTGGCACAGGTGACCACTTCCTAAATATAACACCAGTAGCACAGACACTAAGAACAGCAATCAATAAGTGGGACCCCCTGAAACTGAGACTCATCTGTAAAGCCAAGGACACAGTCAATAAGACAAAAGGACAGCCTACAGAATGGGCAAAGATTTTCACCAACCCTACACACTACAGAGGACTAATCTCTAAAATATATAGAGAACTCAAGAAACTAGAGCTCAAAACCTTGAATAACTCCATAAGAAAGGGGGGATCAAAACTAAAAAGGGAATTCTCAGCAGAAGAATTACAAATGGCTGAAAGGCATATGAAAACGTGTTCAACATCTTTAGCCATCAGAGAAATGCAAATCAAAGCAACTTTGAGATACCACCTTACATCTATCAGATTGGCTAAGATGAAAGACACAGATGAGAGCCTATGCTGGAGAGGTTGCAGAACAAGGGAAACACTCCTCCATTGTTGGTGGGAGTGTAAGCTTGTTCAGCCACTTTGAAATGCAGTATGGCAGTTTCTCAGAAAACTGGAAATCAATCTCCCCAAGGATCCAGCACTACTACTACTGGGAATATACCCTAAAGATACACATTTGCACCCCAAAAGCTCAACTGTGTTCATAACAGCATTATTCATAATAGCAAGAACCTGGAAACAACCAAGATGTCCCTCAACTGAAGAATGGATTAACAAACTGTGATACATCTCCACAATGGAGTACTACTCAGCAGTAAGAAAAAATGATATCCTAAAATTTGCAGGCAAATAGATGGATTTGGAGAATATCCTCCTGAGCAAGGTATCACAAACCCAGAAAGATAAGCAGGGGATGTACTCACTCATTAGTGGACTTTAAACAAAAAGCAAAGCACACTCAAGCTGAAAATCACAACCACTGAACAGCTTGTGATCTGAAGCACCTTGGATTGGCACCTTAGAGCCCGTTACCTTCAGAGGAACATCTGACTCAGTCTTGATGTTGGGGTGAGGAAAACATATTTGCCTGGAATGGATGCTGAACTAAGCCACCTTGGGACCTTGGGACCTCCTGCCCTTGCTGGGGAGGAGATAAAGTGATGGGGAGAAGAGAGAGGGACTGGGAGGAGCAGGAGGGGGAAGGAAGTTTGAACAAGGGGATACATGGATAAAAAATGAGATTTTACTCAAAATAAAAAATAAGTAAAAATGAATTTAAAAAAATAAAACAAGTCAGAGGGGAAAAAAGAAATGCAAAATCTGTCTCAGCAGTTCTGCAGTACTCTCTGGGAGTCTATAATTTTAATAAATTCTAAAGTGATATTGATGAACTAGTCCACAAGCCATACTTTGTGTCACATAGCCCTAAGGAAAAATAATCACTTGATCTTGAAGATATCCTATGAAAAAAAGACCTTAGACTCAAATAAAAGAACACATGTAGCTTAAGGAAAGAACAGCACAAAGTGGTCTGGCTCCTTCCTTTTTCCAAACTTGTAATGCCTCTCTTCTCAGGAACTTAGAACCTGCCTTTATCTTCTACCTAGGGTCTGTGAAATAACTGTTTGGTGTTAGAATAAATGGGCATTTTTGCTAGCCAGCTCAAGAGTTTCTGTCATTTGTGGCCTCAGCAATTCTTGAATAAATATTAACAGATCAAGGTCTGGAGAATAAAAAAGAAGTCTAAACCTGCTGTGAAGCTGGGGACAAAGTAAAGAGCAATCCAGTGAGGGTAACACTGAATGCAACTTTCAGTTTCTGCATCAATAAAACTGGATTTTCTATGAAAATCAAATGGAGTAACGTTTTCAGGTTATACAGCAGTGATTCTTTGTGAATGAGGCTATTAATTTTTTTCTTCTACAAGCTATTACCTGCACGCTCGTGAGAATGAAGTGGGGCAACTATTACAAAGCAATTGGCACCTGCATGAGCACTAACAAACATTAGCTGTAGAGGCTTTAGCTGGGCTGCATTTAAAACAGAAAGATTAAATGATTTCTCTTCTAGATAGAGGAGACCTGATGTTTTTCAAAACGGAAAGGGAAGTATCTCTGGAGAGTTAGTGAAGGTTATTGGTGGAGAATGAAAAAGAGAGTAGTGATAATGGAAAGAGCAAGGTTATCCACACCCCAACTTAAAGCTAGGGTCTTGAATTTGCTATAACAAGGAGAATTCCTGAAGGAGTACTTTACCTCAAGGGAATAGTGCATTGTTCTTTTTCTCTTTCTTTTCAAGACAGAGTTTCTCTGTGTAGCCCTGGTTGTATTGAAACTTGTTCTGTAGACCAGGCCGGCTTTGAACTCAGAGATCTACCTGTCTCTGCCTCTTAAGTGCTGGGATTAAAGGACTGTGCCATCATCACCTGGCTAAATTCAGCTGTTCTTAAAAACATGTGTGAGTGGATATTATAATTTGAACATCCTCAAAATTTCAAACATCCAGGTAGACATTACAATTTTCCAACATTAACCATTTCCCATCTAGTTACCTAGGAGAAATAGCTAGATTAATATAAAATACTTGCTTAGTGGATAGCATCATGTTATATACTTCATTTATTCTTTATTATTCAAACTCTTGAGCAAAAAAAATCAATTTCACTTTTCAAGTATTTACTATTTTGCATACTTATGTCTTTCTGTAGTATCTAAAAACAGGAAAATAAAAAGATATGTTCTTAAGGACACCAGTTTTGGGGTGGTGAAAATTTTTGAGCTGATTGTATCAAGCATTACATAACTGTATGTATTTGTTAAAAATTGTAGAATTCTACTCATGCAAAAGGTTTTGGTATATTCAAATGGTATATAAATATTTTTGATTTAAACAAACAAACAAAAAACAAGGACAAAGAACACACCTTAGAGCACCAGGTCAGTTGTTTTAAATCTGTAAATGGATATTTCAAACACTGAATTTAATCACCGAAATAGGGAAGAAAGGTTTATTACTAGAGGGGAAATGCTCCAAGACCAGCTTATTTTATCCCTGTCTCATTAGAACAGCCCTCTGCACACTCAGACCTTACCAATCAGGCAAAACAAGGAGGCAGCAGCCTCAGCTTGTTCATCCTGGTGGTGAGCCTGGGCATGGCAAGAAAACTCCCTTAGCTACTGGGACAACATGAGGTCTGTGCAGATACAACTTCAGGAGACCTGACATTTTCACAAAGGATAATTGTAGATTTTGCAGGCTCTTGTGCTTGTGTTGAAAAGAAACTCAACTCTGCTTAAAACCTTGTCTCACATCTTTTCAGCCATGCCCCTACTCTATGGTTTTTTTGCAGGAAGACTTCCCTTGTTGGTCCTATTGTAGACAACAAAGCATATTTGTAAATCATTTGTATGTCTCACTAGCCTGTACATTTTATGAGAGCTTTATCTTTTACTTTCATGCCTCCAGAACTATTGCAGTGCTGGGATTAGGAGATTCTCAAGAAACAGTTGTAGAATAAAGGGAAGTTGCAATTGCTGTCTGGATCCAAATCATAGGCAAGGGAGAAGTGAGTAGAAGGAGAGATTCAAATGTACTCAGGGTTCACTTTGGCCATTTAGCTGCTGTAAAAATAAGAAAAGGAAAAAAAGAGTGAGCTAGGAGATTAGTGAAGTGCACTTCTAGGTATGTATGTGATGGCACTTCCTGAGTGCTGGGTACAGGTATGCACTCTTATACCCAGATTATCACAGGAGAGCATCAATTCCTATCTCCAATGCACAATGTGCTATCAAAGTGTGTCTGCCATTAGAGACTTTTCCTCTTCCCTCTGTTAGCTTGGGATGCTATCAATGTGCCTTTTTCTTGCTTTGCTTATTGACAAAAACTTGTTTAGCTGTTCCCTGTAATTCAACATGTGAAAGAAGTATTCCTCACACCCTCCCTCTGGTTTTCCATCCTCTTTTTTGTATCTTGTGGTGGTCTTGCTTGACTCCTCTTTGGTTTAATAGTCAAATCAGAATTAATTATACTACCTTTTTCATTCACATTCCCAAAATATGGTAAGAAAGAATACATGAAAACCATCAGAACACTCAGTGGTCTCTTTACCTTTAATGTTTTCCTGAAGTGCTGTTAGACTCAGTTCAGTTTTTTTTTTTTTTTGGAAAATCAACGAGATTTTATTAGAGTTACTGAGAGAAATGTGAGTGAAGGGTTACTTCTAGGAGTAGATATGACTCAGATACAGCTGCATTATTAAAGATCACCCCAACGTGGGTGACAGTTCCTGTAAGCTGGAAGCCTGGAGCACATTGCACAGTCCGCAGGCAGCTCAACAGGTTTCCTTCCATGGCAACTCAGTTCATCTGAGCCTCTTCTAGGCAGCTTGGCTGATTTAAAAGTGTCTCTCAGCAGTCCTTGCAGCTTCTATATGCCTTCAGATGAAACAATGGTCAGTTTTCTTCTTTCTTGCTTGGCCATTTTACACACTTATTTCTATCTGCATTTACACCTGCTAATGAGACATACTCTCCTCTGTTTTCTTTCTTGACCCTGGGTTACTGCTTTAAGTAATGTTTTCCAGTTCCATCTATTTTCCTGCATATTACATAATTTCATTTACCTTTACATCTCAATAACTCAGTTCAGTTCTGTATAGGGTTTAGTAATGTTTATGAAATCAATTTATTGTTCCTTGTGAATATATATATATTTCAAAATGAAAAGTAAAAGTACCAAGCATCTTTGATTAGCCCACAATTTAGACTGACATTAAAACCAAAGACTGTGAGTTTTAAATAGTAGAATTTTAGAAAACATGGGAAAGGCATTTCAAAATGTCGACACAAGCAAGCACCTTTGACAGTGTAAAATGCTGGATTAACCATTGCCCTTTGCTTAGCTAGATAGGAGAGGAAGTTCAGCCAATATTTACATACCAGTTTTCACAACACTCAAGCTAAAGCTTTATGTCTTTTAACATATCATCATTATAAAGTTGAATTTCTAAGACTGTGAACTTTAAAAGGGCAAAGAGCATTTCTTTAGTAGTGCAGGGTTTGTTTTGATAACTCAAAAGGCTGCTGGCTTGTAACCCTGAGACCATGAATGTTTATTACAGGAAACTGTGTGTTAGGATGTCTGGGGTGGAAAATTGTGCTTGTTTGCTTCAACTTGTAAATGGTGTGTGTCACAGGAGGTTGAATTGACTCACCAATCCTTTGATAATTGATCTGACATTTTTGACCTCACTGATCCAGCTCTAATTATCCCAATGAGTATAAGACAATGTGCAGATCAGTTTGGAATTAAAAACATAGCTGAAGGCATTCTTTGGGGAAAGCAGTTTTACCAACAAAATAAATAAGTGACTCTAACAAAAGAGCATTAAAATGCAAGTACAGATCACAGTGCTCTTCATAAAAGCTCCAACCGGAAACTATCTAAATACTGTCTGATGATAGCTGGTTAGATAAATATACTGTGGTCTATTTACACAATGGAATACTACACAGAGATGAGAATGGGCTGCAAGCAGACACAACAGTATAGATGGGTTTCATAAACAAAATGGTGAGTGAAAGAAGCCAGATGCAAGAGAGAACATGCCCAGTGCTTTTGTTCACTTAAAATCCCAAACCAGGCAAAGAGAATTCATGGTGTTGAGATACTGCTTATTTGGAGGCAGCAGTGCTTGAAATGAGCACAGCAGGAATTCTGGGAGTAAAAATACTGCTCTAATTCTTGAGTGACATTTATTTGAGGTGTTTTCTATATGTTACCTTGAATAAGTGCTTTAAAATACTTCCCATCTTAAAAGTTGCACAGATATTAGCCAGACAGAGAAGCAAGGAAAGGGGTTATTCAGCAGAAGAAATCCTTCATGGGCAGATCATAGGAGAATATATTTATTATTGAATATGCTATGAAAACTGTATACAAATATTTTTTAAACAGTGTAAGCACAGCAGAAAAGCTATGCTGTAGGTCCCTGTCAAAGATCTCAGCATTTCACATAAGCCCTTTGCTGCAGTGCTGTGCTCATCTTACCTTACTCTCAGAATCATTTACTCAAATATCAATATATCTATGGAAGCACTTGTTATACAGTTCTCAATAGATGAATCCCCAAACTCTGAACATTACAACTGTAACAGTCTCAGCTGTGTCCAGTCTTTGTGAACTACATGTGATATAGCCAGTTTGGGTGGTGAGTCTAGGGGGTTTGGAACCACCTGAGTTCTTTGTTTGAATGGCATTTAACAAGCTATTCATCAAAGAATCTAAACGAAGATGATTCATACCCTAACTATGAGGAGAGGGTAGGATGAAGGAAAGTCGTTCAGCTGAAGACAATATTAAAATTTACAGGAGATACACACACACACACACACACACACACACACACACACACACACACACGGAGAGAGAGAGAGAGAGAGAGAGAGAGAGAGAGAGAGAGAGAGAGAGAGAGAGAGAACAGAGAACAAGAGAGAACAAAATTTGCATAAAGAAGTATGGCATATATTTTGGCTAAAGAGAATCTACCCTATTAAGTCATCTGAAGTAAACTTCAAATGCACTTAGCATTTGTTACAGAATGAGAAGTAATCCATGACTTGTGCATAGTATGAACCCTTCAAATTGTGATTTAAGAATTAATTGAGCACCTTTTCCTTTCTGGGAGATAATACATAGGTGCAGAGTAATTAAGTCACATGGGTCCAAGTTCATAGTACAGTAGAAAAGAAAAGAGGTGGTTGAACCTAGGTGTGGTGGTTGCAAAACTCTGGATTACAAAATAGGTAAGAGTGTTACGAAGTTTGAAACCTCAAGATAGATATTCTCCTGCCTAAGGGAGCACAGTGACTCTTTATGACCTGTGTCTAGGCTTTTGGATTCAAGTATCTATGCAAGTCAGTGTTTCTGTTATTTTGTCCTGGTTGTCTAGCACATATCTGTGCTAGAAAACAGGCCTGTCTCAGTAAGGACTGTGATTTGCAAGTTTTGTTTCTCTCTTTCCAGTCTAGTAGCAAGGTAGAAGGGTGTGTATGGGGGGGTGTGAGTGTAATTGTGTATTTGAAAAGTGGAAGCAATCCCAGAGCCTTTTGTAGCTCAGGACTCCCAACTTACTATGTAGCTGACAATAACCTTGAACTTCTGATCTTCCTGTCTCTCTATTTGACTTTCCTCCACTAGATTACAAGTGTGTACCATCTGGCATGTTTTATGTGATGCTGGGGACTGAACCCAAGGATTCATGTATGCTAGGCAGCAGAGATTTTTCTCTTTACCAGATAAAAGGTATGCAGAAGGAAAAAAGGGTGTTTTCTGTGCAGTTAGAAAAGCTGAGAGAATTGCCAAAGTTTGGAAGTATATTTTTGGAAGGGGAAGCTACAGAATGTGGAGAAATTACCAAAACTGGATTTGTGCGCATCTATTCCCTTAAATGACATGTAGACTTAATGTTTATGATCTTGCTGTCTATTAACCAAATCTCTGTCTATAACTGAGCAAAAGGATGCATTTTCTATGAGATGGACACCTACTTTTTGAGGAAAAACAACAAAGCATACACTAGGCGCCCCCTTTAACAATAATAGCTCTTTGGTGCCAGAAAATTATTGTAACTGAGGGTTACACCAGTAAAAAGTCTTAGTCCTTGAGTTTGACTTTCTTTCTTTCTTTTTCTTTTTAAGCAAAACGGATGCACAAGTTCTAAAAGTCATTTGCCCTGGCCCTATTATTTGACCTAAATCAATCTTTTGGCTTCTGGGTATTTTAGCTATTCTCTTCATCTGTATGACAGACTTACTGGCTCAACTTGAAGAGATTCAGACTGGATGAATAATTGCCTTGAAAAAAGAAATGGTGAGTCATCGTTCTAAAAATCCATATTGCTTGGCATTTACAGCACTCCTACTCTGTATCATAGGAGATGAAAAAAGAATTTGCTGCTTATGCCCTCTGAAGAATGCATTTCTTTCCCATCACTGGCATGTTAGATGCATTATCAAGAGAGCAGGCCATTTATACAGAAGCTCCAATCCTTTCAAGGACATCAGGGGCAGGAAGTAGCTATTACTATATGCATAGGTCTTGAGCTTGCAAGTGTCCTGAATCTTTGTCTCCCACTGCACTATTACATGACCCAGCAATGGCTCTAATGGTGGTGCTATGATTCAGGCTCCCATCTTTTGCCTTCTGCCCCTCATCAATCCCCTATTTTCAAGATCATTTCAAATATCATAGGGATTATCAGGATTGAGCAACAACAGAAAAGCAAAGAGGCCTTTATTGGGGTCCATTCATCACATATTTCCACAGCCAAGGGGATGGAGGGTCTTTCACAGATCAGCTGTATGAGAAAAGACAATTAGGAAAGAAAAAATAAGATGATCCTTCAGGGATATCTGTGGCAGAAATGAACTAGCCATGCAGCAAACTGTTTTCTCCTGACATCTGTTTAGACTAAATATTTTAGTCTATGCTACTATTAGAGGGTGCCATGTTATTGAGGCCTGCCCAATGGAGTGTGTGAGTGTGATGTAAGTGCCAGTTTTAGGCCTGGACACTTCAAAACCTATTATGACAGTAGTCTCCAGCTCTTTCTCTATATCTCATTCCTCTCAGCCATTAGGTGACTGAAGTTTGATTTAGTCATTTTGGAAGGCATATGTTCAAAGCCTCAGCATTTTCATTAGCCTTGAGGTGTTGAATGACTATAGGCCCAGAAGCTCAGATTCTAACTGTTTTGTATGGCTGAAGAATAAATCACTTTGTTAAACCACCGAGATTATGGTATTAAGTGTAACAGCTATGCTTATCCTAACTAGTATAGAACACATGCAAATATTTGTGTCTCTCCTTGTGTTTGAATGTTGAAATGTAATCATCAATGCCATGGTAGTGGGAGGCAGCTCTCTTATATGAGGTAGTCTCATTCATGAGGGCAAGAGGGCCCCTTGGCCGGTGACTATATTACAGAACACAGCCATCATGAATGGGACCAGTGACTTTATAAGAAAGCTACCTTGACTCTCCTGTGTTGAGGACATAAGAAGTTTCCACCTGTGGAGCAAAAAGTGGGTCCTCATCAGACACCAGTGTGCCAGTGTCTTAAGTTTGGACTTCCAGCTGTCACAGCCATGAGAAGTAATTTTACATTTATTTAAATTTATTTTATTTAATTTTTAGTAAGATGTGTTGTAATGACACAACTGGCAAGCAGGGACACCTTTGTGTGGCTATTATAATTATTCAAATCCACCTGAAAATCTGTATAGATGATTCTGTATAGTTTCACTTTGGTGGCACAGTTTTAAAGAACTTAGGACTCCTCCAAAGAAAGGGTTTTCAGATACAAGGCTAGACTCAAAGCCTTAGTTGGGGGATGGGCAGCAGCCAAATGTCAGAAAAAAGATAGGAAAAGACCTCATTTTGCTTGATTACAGAGATGCAGCAAAAGGGTGGTGGTGGTGGAAACCCCCTAAATTAGAAAAAAGAGATTATTCCTAAAGAAAATTGTTTAGAAAATTTAGAAAATGTATATTTTAAAGGAAGGTTTAAAAGCAACATAATTTGAAACATCTGATCTTGGCTGATCCCCTACAAAATGAAGCTGGTATTCAGCATTGAAGTTTTATGTGGAATTTCCAGAGACTTTGTAATATACAGTATGCTTCTCTGTTTTATAACATCAATTGGATTCTGGGTTCTGGTGCTGTGAATTGTTTAATTCAGACTCATTTGAGCATCCTCCTTTAGAGTGGCAGTGTGTCAAAGACAGCCCATAGAAACAACACTAGCAGCTCCAGCAGCCACCTGAAGCTTCTTTGGAACATCTCTAGCACACTTAGATTGATGTTTAAATCCTCATCAGGTCACATTTATGTTCAGTTTCCTCTTCTCACTTTATGCCTATTTATCTTGAGGCAATTGTTTGATAATGAAATTCTGGCATGGTCCAAATCAATGATCAACCAAATGTCCAGTTGTCAAAGCTAGAACATGTGTTGGGCTTGATGGGACAGTGGTATATTTCCATGGGGACATGGAAGGATACACTATAGCAACATTGCCTAAAATATATATATGGTCATTTGTAAGGGACACTTACATTAAGTCATTCACAGAGATGCCCAAGCCTTAATTTAAGCTACTAGCTTTTCCCAACTAGCCTTTTAACAATGGTATTACAAAGATGATGAAAAGCCAGTAATTTGACTTTCCTGTGTTATGCCTTTCAGTTCCTTAATGTAACAGTTCCTTCCCAAAACTCCTTGGTATTAACACTATTTACTGTAGGTAGCTTACCATAAACTCCTGTGATTCTCTGCCTGGGGAGGGGAGTTCTATGTCATGGAAGTGTATTTAATACAAAGAATTGGAAAGTTAAGGCCCCCAGATGTAGTCTTTAAACAATACCTATTGGGGAGACTGATGCATAAGTATCCCAGATTCTCCTAGCTTTACAAGAATCAAGTCTCAGTTTCCCTAGAGTTTCCACATTAGAACTTAACTTCATAAAGGTAGCTGGCTTACTATGATAGTTAATCTTCATTATTAATTAACTTGACTGGATACGGAATAACCTAGGAGGTATGCATCTTGGTGTATCTATGAGAACGTTTCCAGCAATATTTAACTAGGAAGGGAAGAATTTCCCTAAGTATAAGCAGTCTCAACCCATGACTTGTGGACCTAGACTGAATAAAAATCAGGGCAGGGGGAGAAAGCACCAGTATTCATCTCTCTGCTTCCTGACTGCAGTTGCAATGTGACCAGTTATGTTACATTCCTTCTACCATACTTTCACCACTATGAGGGACCATATTCTCTCAAACTGTGATCCAAAATAAACCCTTCCTATGTGTCAGGTATTTTGCAGTGATGAAAAAAATAACCAATACACTTGCTAATAATAGGCCATTAATTGGCTTTCTTAACTTCTTTACCTAATTGGCCTATTCTTGTTCTGTTGATCCCCAAGATCAGTTTCTAAATCTTTTTGTCTCAGGGTGGGATCAAGCTGAGGCTGGGCATGATGGCACATGCCTATAATCCAAGCACTTGGGAGGGAGGGCAAGGATTTGGAGTTCAAGGTGATTCTCAACTATGTAGGACAGCCTGGAGTGCATGAGAAAGTAAGGAAGGAAGGAAGAAGGAAGGAAGGAAAGAAAGAGGAAAGACAAGCAAAACAAGAGTACATAGACTAGGAAAACCATTTTCCTTTGAGTGTAAAATGAAGCAGATAAAGGAGGTTAGGAAAGAAAGGAGGAAGCAATGACAGAAGTCTATATATTCATCAGAACAAACAACCCTTCATAGAGATTAATTTATTATTCTGAGCTTATGTTTAGTATGACAGCTACTAGTCATGTATGGCCCCACAGCATTTAAAATATGGCTAGAGACACTGGGGAATTCTTAATTTTATTGGATCTTAATTAATTTAAAATTAGATAGCATATGTGGTTAATGGCCACTGGGTTAGACAGTACACATTATCAAATACTTCTACTATTGGGAAAAGTTCTATTGGACTGTAATGGGGCAGAAAGAGTAATAATTATTTGTAAAGGGCCAGATAATAATATTTGGGGCCTTTGGACTAAGTGATCTCAGTTACAAATACTCAGTGTTCCTATTTTAGTGTGAAAATAGCCATCAAACAAAATATAAGAATGAACTTGATTGTCAAAACCTTTTTTTTTGGACACTGAATTTTATTTTTATTTATTTCCATATGTCACAAAATATATTCTTCTCTTTTTAATTTTTGCCAGCCATTTGAAAATGTACAATCAGGGAACTGAATTAAACAGGTGGTGGGCCATTGTTTGCTGACTCATGTTCTACACCAGCATCATTAGTAACTGTTCCTAGGAAGGTCTATCATTAAGGTGTCCCACTAATCCAGGGCAGATGGTGACACCAGTGAGCACAGTATCAAATGAACTGCTTATTCTAAATTAAATCAACTTTTGGAAACAAAAAGCTTTATTCACAGTGGATTACTCACAGATGAAGTTGGCAAGGAGAGGTTTTTTTCTTCCTCTTTGTTTATAAGATTTCTTCCATGGTGGTCATGGAGAATCGGTGGAGATACTCTTAAGAAAATCATCAGAGTTCAAGATAAACCCCTATCCCATTAAGGACCTCATAACAGCATTGTCACCCAGGGAGACCAAAGGATGTTTTTACCTTCTTGATTCTAGTTTCTTCTGTCACCTCCTTTCCCCGCCTCTCCCCCACCCCCGACCCCCGCCACAAAGATCAATACCTGGGCCTGGTACAGAATCATACAACATTTTTCCAATGGTTCCCAATATGATAAAAGGTTGGTTTTTAAAAATGTAGTGTTCACAGAACACAAGGCCAGCAAACTGGCTAATTTAATCTCGAGACATCAGGAATTAAAGAAGCACTATCAATACAATACCATCATCTCTTTCTGTCATCTGTTTCAGAGTCAGCTCAAAGCAAACTAGGGAGAGGTTGGGAGCAGAATCAGGAAGTCTGCCAGCTGGACAATTCAGCACAACAGATCTCCACTGCCACTCGGAGAATCGGCCACAGCAAGCAAAAGGATCAAAAGTGCAATACCTGGCAGGGATCAATAAAGCAGTAGGGGGCAGTCATTTCTGGAAAAGACTGATCTATCTCTGCAGTCAGTTCTTAAGAGCTCCCAAAAGACACGATGGCTACTGACATTTTGTGAGTTCTGCCAACAAAGTCCTGAGGCCCAGCTGGAGCCTCTGATGCTAGCTCCTGCAGCAGCCAAAGGTCTCGAGGCAGTAGAGAAGCAGACCCTTTTGCTTCCTTTAAAAAATAATGGTATGGTGTTTCAGCACCAAAATTATCAAAGTAATATCCTCTGTAGCTAAGGCTTAAAATATCCACTGAAAGCCCTTTGTAATCAATAATATAGATCTTATTATGGGGCCTGCATTAAAGAGGTAGGAGCTATGTTAACTTTACAACTTCCTTGGGGGGAAGAACAGGGAGAGAGGTTCACCATATGTGTTTTGATGCAGCTCAAGTGAATTTGAATGCTACAGCAGAAGCAGCACACATTACCTGTCCATTACCCTCTGTTGTGTTCTCATGGAATTCTCACATTTAACTCACTTCTTCTAGTGGTGGTGAAACAGAAGGCTCAGAGGGGTGGGTTTGGACAAGTCTGTCCTCAGTGAACATATGGTGAAGTCAGGCTACCATTGAAGCCTTTTATCTGAATCCTACACTTTGGTAGCTGTTCCATGCCAGGTAAGGGCAGCAATGCAAAATTGGCTTAACTTGAGTGTTAGGATCTGAAGAGCCTGAGCTACATGTTCCTCAATTATTTTTTCCTCATGTGACATAGAGAATCCAAAGCACCCAAAATTGCTTTCTTTGAAACTGTTACTAAGGCCAGATATTCAGAATGAATGCTGCCATGAGGCCAGTAAGTTTACCCCATGCACACACAAGGGTCCCTCTGCCCAGCTGTTGTCAAAGTCCACAATTCTCCACAATCTCTTATAAATGCTGCTTGGCTTTGCCTCAGTCTCTTACATGCAAGGAAGTGATAACCTTAAATTATTAAAATCTGGAAGCTATTTTGAGATAATTGCACATCTATGTGCAGTTTTGAAGAATAACAGAAAGCTCCATTGTGCCCCTTACCTAGTTTCCCCTAGGCTACCTACCATCTTGCAGAATTATAGCACAATTATATTTACTTTTGTAATCCAGGAAATACTGTCCCATTGCTAAAGCTAGGAAAGACATAGTGGGCAGACTAGTGTGGGATGTGAAATCTTAAAAATGGGTTTTTCAAAATTAACTTCAAGGTGAGAGAGACTTTCAATGATGACAGGATTAAGAAGAGGTATGATGAGTTCTGAGTCCGTTTGGTAAGCTTGCTTTGCTATGCTAGGGAATTTTCTGCCACTCTTCATTTTAATATGTGCACGAGGTGTTGAAGCAGTAGAGAAGAAGGGAATATAGCCATCTATATCCTTCTTATCTGACTCAGCAAACAATGGATTGAAAACTTTTCTTTAAAAAAAAAATCTCCCAAAAAGGAAAACATAAATTTGCTATGCACCAAGGACTGTGCCTAATCTACAGGAATGAATTGATGTATAAACTTTATATTAGGTGTTAGAAGTAATATGGAGATGATTTAAGATGTGCAGGTGGCCGTGTGTCCTAGTTTTGTTTCTATTATGATACAATACCCAGATAAAAAGCAACTTGGAGGAGAAAGGGTTGATTTTAGGTCACAATTCCAGTTTACAGCCCATTCATTGGAACAGAGAAATTAAAGGAGGCTCATTGAGGTAGGGATGTTTGTCTGTATGCTGTGAAAAATCATTCTTTAAATAAAGAAACTGTTTTGGCCATGGCGGGGCACTGTAGGTAGGCGGGGAAATTGAGGTGCAAGTAGAAGGAGGACAGAACCAGACAGACTTGATCTAGCTGCCAATATATATATATATATATATATATATATATATATATATATGACCCAAATGAGCCATGAACATGTCCACGTGGTGTTTGAGTCATTTTTTGGGGGAAAAGTGGCCAAGGGTAGGTTGAACCTCTGGCCTGTACAGGGTCAAAAACCTCATATAGCACATAGCACCCCATGTTGGGGGTGAGGTATTGTTGAAAATATTTAATTGTAATATATTATATAAGAATTGATATTTATTAAGGAGTTATATAATCACTTATTGATATAATGTAACCTTAAGGTGATTTTTGGAGAGTTGTAACTTTCCATTCTGAATGTTTGGTCTTTTCCCAGAGAAAAGCAGGAACAAAGAAGAAGGCGATTTTGTCTCTCCAATGATTCTGGCCATACTCCATCAGGGTCTAGATTCTCTGATGTCATTAGCGCTTCCTTGAGTAGACTCTGAATCTCACTACAGCACATCCTTGAGCAGCTAGTTACATCTACAGTTAAGAGCAGAGAGAGGAGTGAATCTTATATGCCCATTATTTAGGTAGCTTTCTCTACTCTTACTAAGTGGAGGGTTCCAGCAGAGAGAATGGTGTCACCCACAATGGGCTTGGTCTTCCCACATCAATTAAGGCAATTAAAACAATCTCCCACAGATATGCCTCGACCATCCTGATTTAACTGATCCCTCTTTGTGACTCTCCAGGGGAATCTAAGTTGCATTGAGTTGCTAATTAAGACTGTAGACTACTTGCAAATATATACCTTTTTATAAGTGTGAATTGAGCATCCACAGAATTTTATAAAATTAAAAATTTGGGGTTAACAAGCAAAATAATCAGGATCCTCATACATGTATGCCTTTATACTTTGTTTTTAGTCATCAGTCTTTTATGCTGCCCTCCCTTATCCCTGTGGCCCTTTCCAGGTAGGTAGTTCTCTTCCTTCCCTCAGTGTTCCCTTTTGCCTTCTCATCACATGTATTCGCCTCTATCACCCAACTGCGTTCATTTTTCTTCCCTTCTCACAATCCTCTTTCTAGTTTTGTGATGTGATGTGTGTGTATGAGTGTGTGTGTGTGTGTGTAGCATTCTGTACTGTCATTTTTGAGATCAGATTTGATATCTCTAGCATTGCTCTTTCTGCTAAAGGTTGTTTTTGCTAATTTTAGTCTTTTGTGCTTCCACATGGAGTTTTGTGATGAATATTACTAGGATTCTGGTAGGGATTGCATTGAATCTATAGATTACTTTCAGTAATATAATCATTTTTACAATATCAAGTCGGCCAATCTATGAGCATGGGAAGTTTTTCCATTTTAGGATACTTTTTAGTTTTTTTTTCTTCTTCAGTGTCTTGAGGTTTCATGTCTTTGGTTAGGTTTATTCCTATATATTTATTCTTTGGTGAATAGGATTGTTTCTCTGATATCTTTGTCAGTATGATTACTATTGATGCATAGGAAGGACTAATTTTTGAATATTGATTTTTATCCTGTTACTTTGCTGAAATTGTTTCTTAGATCTAAGTTTTCTGATAAAGGTGTTAAAGTCTATTATTGAAGAGGCTATTCTTTCTTATCTTTTAACTCTCTGACAGTTTCATACATGTATATAAAGAAGTTTACTTGAGAACATATTCAATTATCCTCTTTTATTCTCCTCTCTCACTCCCTCAAACACAGGATGCTCTTTTCAAATATATTTTTCTTTATTCTTGAGAATTATGTATATATGTATATATATATATACACACATATACACTATGCAATACAGTCATTCCATTCATTATATTCCTTATTTCCCTACTCCAACTCCCATACACCAGAACTTGCCCCTTCCAACTTCACACTTTTTCATCCTTTAAAAAAACAATCATCCTCTAGGTTCAATTAGTGCTGGCCATATGTGTGTGCGTGTGTGTGTGTGCGTGTGTGTGTGTGTGTGTGTGTGTGTGTAGGACCATTCACTGGAATGTGGAAAAGCTACCAATGAGAACACCTTTAAAACCACTGATTCTCCTTCCCCCATCAGCTAGAAATTTCCAGTAGCCTTTCCTTTTGGGTGTGGCCTGGAGAGCACCTTTCCCGCTATGCACAAGTTTTGGCTGACTTGATCTTACATGAACTGAGAGTTCCTGGGCACGACAGTCTTGTCTTGTCCAGAAGATATCAATTTACCTAATTTCTCCCCATCCTCCAGCTCTTACATTCTTTTCTACTCTTCTTCCTTGACATTCCCTGAGTCTTGCTGAGGTTGGATGGGAGGTGGAGAGGTGGGGGGCAGGGGTGGTGTTAGAGGAAATACAAAGGCCAAAAAGCAAAGAGAAACTAAAGAAGAAAAATATTGCTCAATAGTAGAAAAATGTGTAAACTAAATTAGATGGATATATGAAAGAGAATAACAAAGATTACTTTATTTTGGACAGGGTTTGATTATGCAGCCCTAGCAAACTCAGAGATCTGCCTTCCTCTCTCTCCTGAGTATTAAGGTTAAAGGCATGTGTTATCACACCCAGCTTGCAAAACGTTTTTAAAATCTTGCTAAAGTAAAGGTAAAGGAAAGAATAATGTTGGGGATAAAAGAAAAAGGAAAAAAAACCCAAAAAGGTGAGAAAGTGTTCTTGAAAATTGGATACTGACTTATATGCATGGAGGTGGGGGTTGTCAATTGAATCCATGCATTCTGGCCCTTTCTATGATTTATGCTATACTGGACAACTGTCTGAAGCCAGCCAGAGCTATCTTCACCTTGCTAATTTCCTTCTTTGAGTACCAGGGGCCTCTACTGGCCACATTTAGCTTTGCAGTCTGTGGGTTGGGCAGCTTCTCACAGTTAAGTCTAGGCAGATGTTTACCCCTTCGAGTGGCTGTATTAGCTAGGGTGTGACTCACAGGTATGTTGCAGATGAGGGAAGCAATCTCAGCACTGACATTGCTATAGTGACTTCAAGACCTCTTCTTTTTTATTAATCACCCTACTAGAAGGATGCTGTTGTGGGTATCAAGTCTCAGGCTTTATGGTAGTTGGCTCCAGAATTTGATTCCTCTGATCTCCTCAGGCTCAGTCGTTCAAACTCTGGGGAAATTCTCTGTTGATAAGCTCTGTTTGGGGGTCTCCATTCCAAAAGTGGTCTTCCTGTTCACTCACTCACTAGTTTGAATTGAAGCTCCTGCCTCAGCTCTGGGCCTTCCTTTACTCTGGCAGGCTAATTCGAGGTTCCCTGACCTGTACATGCTCCCTGATCTCTTGGAGTGGCTCAGTTTTTTAACAACAGATGATCTCTCAAGATGGCAGCTGGCCACTCCTTCCTAGTCACAGAGCAGACAATGGATTTCTGTTTCTTGATCCTGCTGTTCTGTTCATCAGAGGAATCACTGCCTCATGAAAACCAAGAGCTACATCTGGGACATTAGAGGCTTTTGGGCTTGTTGTGGGGCTGTGGCTTACCTTTTGGTGGCTTCTGAGTTCCTGTTACACCCAGAAGTGGTGAAGTAGACAGACTCTTATAATTGTCAAATAGATGATGCTGTTCCATAACCTGGAGCACTATTCTAAATATCATCTTGATTTCAACCATCTTGGACTTTGGAAGAGAATTATTTCCATAAGATTTGCTTCAAAATCCTGTTCCTGGAGGGCTAACCTTGGATGCCTTTGTGTATTTCTTTTAGGTGGAAGTGGTGAAGGCTATGCTCAGACTTTAGGTTATGCATCCTTGTTTCTACACTCTGGATACCTTTTCACTTCCTTGGTGGATTTCTCACTTTGGAGTATAGTTTATTTTCTCTCACACTGATACTCTCCTTCACTCACTCACAGACAGGCAGCTCCTAATCTGCTATAGTACCTGGATGTCAGCATCATAGACTTTGGTACTTGGGGCAGATAGGGAGTCCCAGAACCCCATGGCTAATAAGGAATGGCTGCATTTTTATTTTATTCCTTTCTGGGAAAGAGACTTCTTGATTGGGGTCCAGTAAATAAATTCTTGATGTGGAAAAACAGAGACCTACTTTTGGAAATTAGATTTTTCTCTGTCTTTAATATTTCATTAACCTCTTATTATTATTATATGAAAGCAAACAATTTTCAGGGGATATTCATGTGTGTTTTCTTTAATCATCATTAGTTATAAAGCAATAAAGCCTTTGAATTGTTGGTGTGCAGTCTGTGTTTGTGGGCACTCGAGTGTCATGGTGGGTGTGTAGAAGTCTGAGGACAACTTTCTAGACTTTCTTCTTTCTTTCTACTGAGTGGGGGTTTCTGGGAGGAAACTGAAGTTGTTGGCCTTAGCAGCAAGCTCTCTCATGCTCTGAGCCATCTCACCAGTCTAAGAAAACATCTTAACAGACTATAATGAACAACGTTTTACTTTCAGATGCCACTTCAGTGATTATTCATCTCCTGTAGCAGTTTATTTACAAGGTGTGTAAATGTCAATTTTAGCTATGTAAGTATTCCCTCTCATGGGAGGGGTATGCTAGTGCATCACTCAGGGAGCTTTATTTTGTGTTATTCATGTAGATTTCTTCTACATATTTGACATTCATTAAATGTGCTATTTCCCATGTATTTCAAAGTAGGATGTGCTTATTATTCCTAGAATTGAGGAACGTGAACATGAAGTTTGACTGAGTTCCACCTAAAAGAAATACACAAAGGCATCCAAGGCTAACCCTCCAGGAACAGGATTTTGAAGCAAATCTTATGGAAATAATTCTCTTCCAAAGTCCAAGATGGTTGAAATCAAGATGATATTTAGAATAGTGCTCCAGGTTATGGAACAGCATCATCTATTTGACAATTGTAAGAGTCTGTCTACTTCACTTCTTTTACTGTTACTCCATTAAGCACACAGAGCTCTGGAGTAGCAGGAAACACAATTGGATTGTGGAGTGAGGTGATAGAGGAAATACATATAACACAGGGCAAGCACCTTATAGTATTCCATGAATAACTCTGATATGAATGCTTAAAGGAATGCTTCAGATTTGTTAATTTTAACCATACATAGTCTGAACCTTACAGACCAGCTGAAGGGAAATAAGAGCAGAACAGTTGCATCACTTAGCATTATGTTGACATGCATGTGATGTCACTTAAATATCTAAAAGAAAATTTCTAGCCAGACCTGGTGGCATATGCTGGTAATTATAATACTGATCAGGCTGGGCAGGAGAAATGCATGAGTTTGAGGCCAGTCTGTGCTATATAGCAAGAGCATATTTCAAACTCATCCCCCAGCCAACAGAAGAAGCAACATCAACAATTCTCAATAAAGAAAAGTAAATCTAGGAGCACAGTGCCACCAAGGACACAGATTTCTTACATCTTTGTCATCTGTGGGCTGTGACTTTCTTCCTGAAGGTTACAAGACTATTGCTCTGCCTGTCGGTATTATGGTCACAGTCAAGAGAGAAAAAGAACAAAGGGAGAAGATAGGTGAGGTTTTCCCCCCCTTCTTAAGTTGCCTCTTTCTCCCAAGCCTTCTTTGGAAGCCTCAGTTGTGTGGGTGATCTCATAAATACGTGTTTGGAGCACAGAAATCTTTTTTTAAAATGCTTGGCATCAGATCCTCTGGTTATGAATTGACAGATGGCTGAGCGCCACCAGGTGGGTGCTGGGAACTGTCCTCTACAAGAGCAGCAAGTACTTACCCACTAAACCATCTTTCCAGCTCCCTATACATTCTACTTTTTCATCCTCCCTACACTCTCCTTGACCTTCTTCTCCTTTCTCTCTGGTCAATTTTCTCTTCCAGGTAATTTCCTTTCTTCTCATATTCTTACTCTTATTTGTATGTGGGAGTGTGTATGATGTGTTTGTGTGTGTGTGTGTGTGTGTGTGTGCACGCACACACATGCAAATAAGATTAAAAATCTATTTAGGGAGCCTGGAGACATGGTTCAGTGGTTAACAGCACTGGCTGCTCTTCCAGAGGTACCAAGTATTAATTCCCAGCAACCACATAGTGGCTCATAAACACCTGTAATGAGATCTTTTGCCTTCTTCTGGCCTGCAGGGACACATGCAGGCAACACTGGATACATAATAAATAAATGAATCTTTAAGAAAAATCTATGTAGTATTTTTAAAGAATATTTTATTAACTATAGTTACTGTGTTGTACAGTTACTCTGTTGAATTTATTCTCCCTAAATTCAATTTGATAGTCTTTGACCATCATCTAGTCTTATCCCTTCCACCATAACTCCAATCATCCCATTCTACCCTTTTGTTCTTACAATGTTGCTAGATTATACTTATAGCTTATTTTACTTAGCATAATGTCATCTGGGTTCATCTGAGTTGTTGTGAATGGCAGAATTTTTGTTTACAATGTTGAAATGGTATTCTAAGATGGATATAAACCATATTTTTTATTCATACATTCATTCATACATAGGTGGGCTGACTATCTCATGGGTTTGGTGTATAGTGTGATATAATAAAAATATGGGGTAAGGATTTCTCTTCAACATACAGATTTGATGTTTTTTGGATATATACTCAGAGTAACATTGCTAGATCATTTGGTAGTTCCAGTTTTACTTTTTTGGAAAATGATTAGAACAAAGTATAAGTATATGTATTACCTTAATCAGTGTTCTATTTCTGTGAAGAGACACCATGACCACAGCAGCTCTTTTAAAGGAAAGCATTTAAGTGGGTTCAGCTTACAATTTCAGAGGTTTAGTCCATTATCATCATGGCAGAAAGCATGCTGACATACAAACACACACAGACAAGATGCTGGAGAAGAAGCCAAGAGTTCTACATATGCATCAATAGGCAGCAGGAAGAGACAAGAGACACAGGTGTGGCTGGATCATTTAAAACCTCACAGAGCCCTTCCATTGACATACTTCCTCCAATAAACCCTGCACTTTCCCACTATAGACTGGACAACAAATGATACAGTTACTTATTTCAGGACTTGACAATTAACAAAACTTTTCTTTTCAGAATCTCCTAAAGATATTGTCATCCCCAGTCAGAAAGAAGTAAATTTAAGAATATGGTGCCTACATTTCCAAGAGGTGGAGTGTGTGGTTTTTGGTTTTAATGGGTTATGAATGATTGTCATTGTTTAGGGTAATTGGCTACAAATTGTTATTGGTTACAGTTAGGAAAAATGCTGAACAAGGGAGATTAGATTCAGGGTTCTTGTTTGAAAAAAAAGAAAAAAGAAAAAAGAGGATATAGATATAATAGGATATGAGTAGATTATTGAATCTAGTTTTAAAAAGCAATTGCTAATTTTAAATATTTTACATTGAGTTGGATTTTTGTGTATTGTATATAAAATATGTATATTGATACAAAGTTGAGAATAATTTTGTTACTGTGCATATATTTCTATGCTTGTTCAAGGCATTGCACCTATACAGTTAATCTAACAAGAGGGCAGTGGTGCTCTACTTGGTGGCAGTGTGGACCCTAAAATTCCTCAAAATTGGGATGGTAAATTTGGTTCCTGTCAGTAACTGTGCCATGAAGGTAAGCTCTCACACACCAAGGAGCTGGGTTGAGTCAGCAACCATAGCCAAGCCTTTAACCCTAGCCACACCTCATCAGATTAAAGGTATGATCAGAAACAGAAAAGGAATAGAGCTATACAGTAAAGACAGATTCAGACTAGAGAACAAACAAAATAAACCCTCTAAGTGGTTTACATTGTATTTAAAAATATACATAGGCTTGGAAGAAAAAAGAGAAAAGAAAAAGGATAGAGAAAGTCCTTACAAAAACAAATAAAGTATATGCTATGTAAAGATCAAAAATATACAGAGAGTCTGGATGCTGTTTGTTACATTATCTTTGAATTGTTTGACTGCTGAGGAAGGAGCAAGAGCTGATAATAGACATTTGATTATAAATGCTGCTAGATTAATCCAACCTATGTATTTTGTATATGCCTTGGCTTCAAAATTGAACTCAAAAAATATGTTACTTTGGAGAAGAGACATTTTTTTTTATTTCTACAGAAAATGAGGGGTTGTGGAATTATTCTGGATTAAGAAAAACCAAGTTTGATTGAAGAAGATCCCCTGAAAATTCTCAAATGAAAATGGATGACCCTCTATTGCAGTTTCCTCTGAGCTCTGCATCCAGAACAGCTTCAAGGAGACTGGCTGAGGTGACCCAGCCTTATAGACTACTCCACTAAAGACTTGTCCATAATCCTAAATTTTCTTTGGTACCTATAAGATTACTTGCACCACAATCAGCAGGAAGTAGTCTAGAGAACTACATCCACATTCCCAAAAAATGGATTAGGAATATTTGTCTCTGTTTACAGTGTTGTTTACAACTTGTCATAGATAATGGTGAGGGAAAAAATCTATACGAAGAAAATTAGATTTGGGGGGGTTGTTTTAAAAGGAAAAAAAATGGAAAATATTGTGGGATTATGCTCTTGTACTTTGTAAGTATTTGTCCCTCCCAGTGGTTTAATAAAAGGTTGATTTACCAGAAGGCAGACAGAAAGTATGATCAGGGCTACCAGATTAAAAAAACTCTGGAAAGAAGAAAAGCAGAACAGAGATGCCAGACAGATGCAAAAGAAAGAAGACAAAAATGCACTGAGAAAAGGTGCTAAAACCACTTGGCTAATCATGGAATAGTTTAAGACTTATAGTAAGTAATATGCCTGAGCTATAGGACAAACAGCATTAATTAATATAAAACTTTGTGTGATTATTTGGGACACTAGTCCGGATCTCACAGCTAGGCCAGGCCAGAAGAAACTCTGACTGCACCTGTCTCTATACATATAAAATTGTATCATCTAAATAGAGACTTTGAACCCATTCTTTACAACATTTGGGAGAGGTAGTGATAAAATGTGTAGTTCTTATCTTGCATTATGGCTCTAAGCAACAAATGTATTTGAATCTTAGCCAATTAACAACCATGACCTAAACAATTTTCTGTTTTGTTTGTTGTCAGTACAAGTATGTTTCTCATGCTTAAAGCACAGGCTAAAGATGAAACAAAACCACATTTTCACAATGATCTTCACTCCACTAACCAACATTATAAATTCCAGCACAGAGATCCCAGTGGGACCACTTTTGCGATTTCAAAGTGAAGACCAAAACTATTATCAGACCGTAAAAATGAGGAGACTTGGATGCAGCAGAGGGAATCACCCCTTAGGTTATAGTTTCTTCCAGAGTGAAGTCCATTTAGCAAGGAGCATTTACTCCACAAAGACTGGTCTCTGTGTTTTAGTGCCATGCATTAAAAAGGAAGAACATAGCAAATGTGCTGACTTGTAAAGGGGCTCACGACTATCAAAAATAATATGTACCTCGACTGAAAAAAAAACCACCATTTTTTAACAAGTCTTATGACGTAATACAACTTCTGGTTTTAGGGAACAAATATTCCCATTAGCTTCCCTGCAGTCTTGGAAGATGACCTTTAATGATCTGACAGAGTGCTAGGAAAACTGCAAAGTTATTATGAGTCCTTGAAATGTCCTCACTGTCATTGGCCTTCAGCAACATGGTCTGGGCTCCAATATACCTGAAATATCCTCAGATGACTTAAATGCTATCCTACAATTTTGGAATATTATAGGACCAGAATGGCCTCTAAATGTTAAGAAATAAACATGCTTTGATGATATCTTTGTTCAGTGATTAATATAGATTTATATTTTTGAATAGGCTTCTGACAATTTCCCATGCCTAAAGAACAGTGTTTCTGGAAGTGAGTCACATACCTGATGTGGTGAGCAATTAGGTTAGAGCAGCTATTTGTGGTCAGGCAGAGACTCTAATGGAAGTGTCTGATCATGTACATTCCATACACCCATCTCAACAGTAAGTAACACTGTGTTTAAGGGTTTTAAGGACTGATTCAACATGAAAGGTCTTATTGTTCACTTTGAATTCATCTAGCACAGAATCTTAAAACAGAACCAGGAAGCAAGAATTGAAGAAACTGGGAAACCTTTAACCATGAAAATTAAAAACTAATGAGAAACAGGATAGGCCTCTTCAAATATTTAAAGGACTATTAGACTCAAAAGGATATGTTTTTATTCTGTATTGACTTAAAAGGCAGGAATGGGGCTGATGCATACAAGTTACCTAAGAGGTGATTCAATTCAGGATGAAAAGGAACAATTCCAAAGAAAGAATGAGCAGACTCATGAGAGTTTGTTATTTCTGCAGGCAACAGTCATGTGTAAGGGGAGAAGTCAGTCACCAGGGATTTTGCATTAAGTTGGATCACAGATTGGATTTTTTGAGACAGGGGTTCTCTGTGTATCCCTATTTGTCCTGGAACTCCCTCTGGGACCAGGCTGGCCTAGAACTGAGAGTGATCCACCTGCCTCTGCCTCCCAAGTGCTGGAATATTAAAGGCATGCATCACCACCACTGGGTTTAAGATTGGATTTCTTTTTAAAAGTCTCTCTCTCTCTCTCTCTCTCTCTCTCTCTCTCTCTCTCTCTCTCTCTCTCTCTCTCTCTCTCTCTCTCTCTCTCTCTCTCTCTCTCTCTCTCTCTCTCTCTCTCTCTGTGCCTTAGGAGGTCAGGGGAGGTTATTGGATTCCCCTGGAGCTGGAGTTTCAGGCAGCTGAGACTGGAACAGCAGCAAGCATTCTTAATCATTGAGCCATCTCTCCAGCC
The DNA here is from genome assembly GCA_004025045.1 of Sigmodon hispidus. Taxonomy (NCBI): domain Eukaryota; kingdom Metazoa; phylum Chordata; class Mammalia; order Rodentia; family Cricetidae; genus Sigmodon; species Sigmodon hispidus. The sequence goes on from PVIH01010959.1 coordinate 63,368, forward strand.
CTGCAGATTATATTTCTATAAACATCTCTGCTGAACCCGGAGTCAATCTGACACTCGAAGTGCTCTTCAGAAAGAAAATATTTGGCAAGTGTTGCAGCACTTGCCTTTAGTCCCAGCAACCAGGAGGCTGAGGTGGGAAGATCATGGGTTTCTAGCCAGCCTGCGCTATATAGTGAGATCTGCCTCAGAAAACAACATTTGGAAACCTTTAAAATATTCCATCCTTTTTAGTACATTTCAGGCCCTGAGAGTATTACAGGATTTTTATTGGGGGGTTTGTGTATCCCCGTAGCCTAAACAAGTTTTCTAATAGAAGTACTCAGAGCCCTCTTAGAACGCTATTCTGTTTTGATGAGATTTTGATAAGTACTACTCGTTTTTGTTGTGATCTACTGACAAGAAGGTCTCAGTTCCAAGTTCTGCCTCCAAAGCACAAAGGATTTCTTCTATCCCTGGTGTTGTTTACCAAACCTAGTTCTTTTTTTTTTAATACCCTGTGTTCTGAACAGGGAAATCAGGCAGCACCTCACATACAAGGACCCCTAAATTTTATTCCTTAACTCAGCTCCCTGGCACTGACATACGACACTCCACTGTGCTCTTTCACTTGCCTAGCAACAGGACAACAAAGGCTGGTGGAAGCTGCAGGCTCTGGGGCTCCAAGGCTCAGAACACAGACTGTCACCTACCTCTCCCTTCTCCAAACTTGAAACTCTTGTCCAAAAGAAAGGATATATCTTTTCAGCAACTTTTAACATAGAATGCCTAGTATGACATGCATTATACATGCATCTGTCAAACGTGCCTAAATTAAATCGGCACAAGACAAAAGGCATAAGTAACCTTGTCTCCTGTCACCAAAGTAGTGAAGGAGAGTAAAAATCCTTTAGTGGTCTGAGCAGATCAATATTAGACTCTCAGGCAGGAAATTGTGGTGCGCTCATGTAGAAAGGTACTCAGACACAGTCCACATCAGCCTCGGAGCCAGACATCCTGACACAGGCTCACATAATGGCTCACAAGCATCAAATGGCTTCTTGAATTGCAGTCTAAATTCTCTCACAATATGCCCAACTCAGAAGTCTCTTTGCAAAGGAAACTCAAGATGAAAGAGCATAAAATAGCTCCGAGTAAGTTTTCAGTCTCCTAATTTAGGTGAATTACAACCCAGAGAACTAAGAAATCTCACAATTGAGAGGACAGAATTATTGTTTCCCTCTTTTGGGAAATTGACAAAGATAAACAGTCACAGAAGTCTGAAATGACAAAGTAAAAAGCCATTTTCAAAAGGAGGAAGGAGATAGCTTTCACATACCATGACTGGATGACCTTGACATTGATTTTCAGAGTTGTTCAAGAATGTAAATTTTAGTAAATTTTACATTCTTAGAAAATGATGTAGAATCTCCAGGACTGAGTATGGGTTCATAAGAAAAAAATGAAGTGAACTAAGTTATTTTTTAAATTATGTTATTAGATTATTTTGATAAGTCAGAAAATATAACAGAGAGCATTAGTCAGTATTATTTTTAAAACAAACTTGTTGATGTGTAATTTGCATACATTAACCTGCACCCATTTAAACTGTACAGTATTAGTATTTTGAGTGAAATGGGTCAACAGGTAGAGGTGCTTGCCAATGAACTTCTCAACCCAGGTTCCACACCTGGCTCCCATATAATGGAAGGAGAGAACCTAGCCTTGTCAATTGCCCTCTGATTTCCACACACTCTCTCCTCACTCAAAATAGATGAATGTAAAAAATATTCTAAAATGTGTATACCCATGTAACTAACACCACTCAGAGTAGAGAACATCTTTATCAACCTGAAATACATTCTTATAATCCTTGACACTGAAGCCTTCCCCAACTCCTGATCCCAGGCAAGCACTAATCTACCTTTCATCACATATTAATTTTAGTTTTCTAGAATTTCATATAATTGGAGTTTTGCTATACGTGAATTTTTCTTTTGGGCTTCTATATTCTACTTACCATACTGTTTCTGAAATACACCCATACTCTTGGCTATTACTTTTGTGTTGAGTCAAATCCCACTTGTGTGGACATTTGTTTTGTGAACTATTATGAATATAGCTATGAAAATTTGCATACAATCTTTGTGTGGATGTATTTTTTAATTCTTAATTCTTACTAGGCAATGACCTGAATGCCAAAGGCATTTAGTAGGGTTCAATAGGTAAATACTTACTCTTTTTGTAAATTTTATCTGATGATAAATTGAGTTTTATTTTTATTTTTTTGAGCAAAATCTTGTTTTAAAAATCATCGAAGGAGATGGGAGATGTGGAGAAGAGAGAGTGACCTGAGGGGGTGGGAGAGGGAAGGAACCTTGAATAAGGATATACACGGATAGAAAATGTGACTTTATTCATAATAAAAAATTTAGAAAAGAAAAAATCATTGAAGATGATATGTTACATTTCAAACACACATTAAATTTTCCATAGATGAAAATGCCTATTAGTTATACCAACACCATTTGCTGAAGATACTATCTTTTTCCCATTGAATATTTTTGGTCTCTTTGTCAAAAATCAGGTGTTCATAGCTGTGTAGGTTAATGTTAGGGTCTTTGATTCAATTCCATTGATCCACAAGTCTGTTTTTATACCAGTATCAGGCTGTTTTATTACTGTAGCTCTATAGTATAACTTGAAGTCAGGGATGGTGATGCCTCCTGAAGCTTTTTAAAAATTTTTTTATGTATTTATTTTTAAGGATTAAACATGATTGGCAAATTCTTAACCAAATTAAACAAAAAAAGGAATACCTACTTCAATAAAACTAGAAATTGAAAGGCAAACATTATAACACATATGAATGAAATTCCAGAAAATCATAAGGACATATATTATAAATTTATTTCAATAAATTGAAGAATCTGAAAAAACTGGTGAGTTTTTAGATAGCAAAATTAAACCTAAATTCATTAAATGATTTTAACAAATGCATACTTTGTAACCTGGTTGAAATACTAATAAAATACTCCATACTAAAGATAAAAAACAGCAATAACAGAAACAAACACAAGAGTAAGTACTTACTCTATACAGCTCTGAACAAGACAGAGATATTAAACCAATACCAAAAAGTATATGTATTCATAGTTATATGCTAATTAAGTATATAGCACAAAATAAAGTAACTTTATTGGTGACTGCACATAAGGTCCTAATTAATCAATCAGTTCTAATAATGACAAAACATTTTTAGTGTCAACCACAGGGGTGTATCTTTGGTGCTCTTTGAATTCAATTATTTTTGAGACAAGGTCTCCCTGTGTATCCCAGGCTGGACTTGACTTCACTATGTATCCTTAACTGGACTTGAATTTACAAATATCCCTTCTCCCTTCGCCTCCAATGTTCTAGGATTACATGTATGTGTCACTCGCTATATACAGTAAACTATTTTTAAAATTGAAAGATTAAATTGCATATATTTATTGGGTACAATATGTTTTGAAATATGTATGTATATTTCAAATAGACATACCTTTTAAATATACAAATACTAAGTGGTTAAATAAAGCTAGTTAGCATATGCACTGTCTCACATACCCATCACATTTGTGATGAGATCACTGAAAATCTACTCATAATTTTCAAGAATACAATCCACATTGCACAGCAGATCTCTTGCTCTGACTCCTTTTATTTGATTGAAGTTTTGTACCCCTTGGCATCTCCTCCACTGCACTGACTAAACTATCACTTTACTTTGCTTCTATGAACTTAGCTTTTTTAAGTTCCATGCACAAGTGAGATCAAGCAGGACATATTTTACTTACCATAGTGTCTTACAGGTTGATAATGTTTAGGATGACAAGATTTCTTTCTTTTTAGAGGCTTTTTAAATTTATGTATATAGTATATATATATTCCATTTATGTATACTATATACATACATACACATTATACTTTATGGACACATAGGTTAATTCCATATTTTGCTTGTTGTGAATAATGCTACAATGAACATGGCACTATACATATTTCTTTTTAATTTTTATTATGAATAAAGTCATATTTTTTCATCCATGTATATCCTTGTTCAAGCTCCCTTCCCTCTCCCGCACCTTCCAGTCACTCTTCTCCCCATCTCTTTATCTCCTCCCCAGCAAGGGCAGGAGGTCCCAAGGTCCCAATACGGCTTAGTTCAGCATCCACTCCAGGCAGATCCACTTTCCTCTCCCCAACATCAAGACTGGGTCAGGTGTTCCTCTAGAGGGAGTGGGATCCAAGGTGTCAGTCCAAGGTGTTTCAGATCCCAAGCTGTTCAGTGTTTGTGTTTGTGGTTTGCAGCTTGAGTGTGCTTTGCTTTTTGCTTTTTTTTTTTTTTGGTTTAGAGTCCACTAATGAGTGAGTACATCCCCTGCTTATCTTTCTGGGTTTGTGATATCTCGCTCAGGAGGATATTCTCCAAGTCCATCCATTTGCCTGCAAATTTTAGGGTATCATTTCTTCTTACTACTGAGTATACTCCATTGTGTAGATGTATCACAGTTTGTTAATCCATTCTTCAATTGAGGGGCATCTAGGTTGTTTCCAGGTTCTTGCTATTATGAATAATGCTGCTATGAACACAGTTGAGTTAATGCCTTTGGAGTGTGACTGTGCATCTTTAGGGTATATGCCCAGTAGTAGTATTGCTGGATCCTTGGGAAGATTGATTCCCAGTTTTCTGAGAAACGGCCATACTGCATTTCAAAGTGGCTGAACGAGCTTACACTCTCACCAACAATGGAGGAGTGTTCCCCTTGCTCTGCAACCTCTCCAGCATAGGCTGTCATCTGTGTCTTTTATCTTAGTCAATCTGACAGGTGTAAGGTGGAATCTCAAAGTTGTTCTGATTTGCATTTCTCTGATGGCTAAAGTGCCTTTCAGCCATTTGTAATTCTTCTGCTGAGAATTCCCTTTTTAGTTCTGAACCCCATTTATTTCTAATACTAATTTTATTTTCTTTGGTGGAATACTCAGAAATAGATTGCCAGTTCACATGACAGAACTAATTTCAATGTTTTTTAAGAGTGTGCATGTATGTGTGTGTAGGTCACTTGTGTGTGTAGATGTGTGCATATTTGCAGATAGAGGACAGCCTTGGGTATCATCCTTGGGAACACCACCTACTTCCTTTCATCAGAGTATTTCATTAACCTTAAGATCACCAATTATACTAGACAGACTGGCCATTGAGCCCCAGGGATCCTATCAGATCACTTCCCCAGTACTTTTTTTTTTTTTTCCTGAGGATTGAACTTAGGTCCTCGTGGTTATAAGGGAAGTATTTTACCTTCCCAGCTTTAAGGTATTTTTCAAATTTATTGTGCTAATTTATACCCCTACCAGCAATATTTAAGGTTTCTTCTCATCTATATCTTTATGTATATTTGTTGTTATATTTTGTATTTTTAATAATGGCCAGTGGAACACAAATAGGGTCTGCTTAAGTTCCTTGCCCATTTTGAAATCAAGGTTTTTGGTATTGTTCTTGATTATGCTGAGTTAAGTTTTTTCTCTTCTCCCTGTTGTATATTAACCACATATTAGATGTATGAACTGCAACGATTTTCTCCCATTCCATAGGTTATTTTCATTCTGTCAGTTGTTTTGTTTATTGTGTAGAAGTCTGCTTAATTAGTCTTTTTTGTCTATTTGTCCTTTAGGAATTCATGTCCAAAGAATTATTGTCCACATTGAAGTCTTGGATCTCTTCCTTCCTATATTTTCTACTAATAGTTTCATAATTTTTGGTTTTTCACTTGAATATTTCATTTATTTTGAGATGATTATTATGTATGGTGAGAGATTTATTTTTTATTTTCTGCATTGAAGTATCTAACTTTCCCAGTGCCATTTATTGAAAAGGCATATTTATGGGCAGATTTTTGTTGAAAATCAATTAGATTCCTAACATTTTTGAGTTTGGCATTCTTATAGCTTAGGGGCTAGGACCATAGCTGGAAGGATTAATTAATCTATAGCAGATTTAGAATCCATAAAATCTTAAGGCTATTAATACTTTTAAACTACTAAAATTAAATATATCTGGGGAGATGGAGAGATGGGTCAGTGGTTCAGAGCACTGGCTGCTCTTCCAGAGGAATCCCGTTCAATTCCCAGTACCAACATAACTCACAATTGTCTGTAACTCTAGTTCCAAGAAATGTGATGCTCTCTTCTGGCCCCATAGCTACATAGTGTACAAATGGTGCAGACATACATTGAGACAAAGCACCTATACTCATAAAAATGTTAAAATTAAAAAATAAAATTAGATATGTCTGGAATAGTTCTTGAAGACATTTAACTGCTCAGCAGTTAAAAGCAATGGCTGCTTTTCCAGAGAGTCAGGGTTCAGTTCCAAACATTTATATAGTGGTTCACAACTCTGTATAACTCTAGTTCAGGGGGATCTGAAACTTCTTTTGATCTCCTTGGGCTCTTGTATACACACTATGCATGCACATACATACAGGTACACACACATGCAATGCAATGCAGTGCAGTGCAGTGCAATGCAATGCAATGCAATACAATACAATACAATATATAAGTATACACAGAGGGTATGAGAGAAATATTGTTATAGGAACCAAAAAAATGACTATAGTTAGGAAGGAAGCAGTATGACCAAGAGATATGTGTAAAAAAAAACAAAACAACCAACAAACCCCTGATGTTTTCAGTGAAAACTTATTTATAAATCTATAATCATACCACTCAAGACACTGCCACAAAGAGACTGGGATATTAGAGCCATATTTTTTTAAAAAAGATGATCATATATGTAAACGAAGTTTCTTCTTTATCCACATGTAGAATATACTATGGGATTTTGGGAAACAGCATAAACTGGAGTATAAGACCAAGAAATAGTCATTCAGAACTGTGCTGTATTGTGACAGGATGAAATAACTCTTGATAAAGGCATCTCTTGATAAAAAGAACTTAGGATAATGAAGGCTTTGATTATTTTTGTAAAAACCTCTAAAGAACTGTCTCAGGTGAAAAAGAATTAGGTTTGTGATAGGTTTTAAGAACTAGTATAGTGGTAGAAGCTTCTAGAACACATAAGTAATTTACAGCATGGAGACAGTTAACAATTTTTTTTAAAGAATCAATGAGTTAGTAACTAGAAGTAACAGGAATACAGTACCTTAGAAATGCAGAAGGCCCAGTTAGGTGGTGGTAATACACCCCTCTATGCATTTGGGAGGCAGAGGCATACTTATCTCTGTGAGTTCATGACCAGCCTGGTCTACACAGTGAGCTCCAGGTCAGTTAGGGCTACACAGAGAAATCCTGTCTCGACCCTCCTATATTTATGGTTGTGAGCCTAGCCTTTAACGGCTGAGCCATCTCTCCAGCCCTCGACCCTCCTCCAAAACACAAAGAAATGCAGAAGGCACAACATTAATATAATGCTCTGCCACTAATAGTTAACATTAGTAATTTCTTCCTAAGTAGTCTGTCAGTTCAGGATATATGTTCATATTTACAACAAAAATTTATACTTGCCATATGGATTTAGTGGTGAATTCTTCTCCAATAAGAAACAAAAAATTCTTACACTATGCAAAGAATTGAAAAACAGAAAAAAATTATTATTACTAAACTTATTTAATGAAGTTAGCATTAAAGTAATGCTAAAACCCAAAACACCCTCAAAAACCAAAAATAAAGTTCAAATCTTGATATGAACATAATGTAATAAAACAGAATAAAATCAAATGTAATACATGTATTAAGCACATAACCCATCAACATATATCATTTAAAAGATACACGACAATATAATAATAGCAGATATATAGACATAATGCATCATATTAGGAAAACAAAGAAAACCATATGATCACTTTAATAGATCCTGGAGAAGATTGATAATTATCTATCTTTGATTTGTAAAATTTTTATAAAAGGAAGGAAAATTAACATAATAGTATAAATCTTAGAATATCAGTAAATGACTGATAGTGGTACATCAAAAATTATTAGTTAACATTGTTTTAGAAGTTCTGTAAAGCCCAAACAAAGTAAATAAAAGCTGAAAAGTTGAATAGAAGTAGATATGAAAAGGAATACAAAATATGGTTAATGAAATTTCAGCATAGTGGTTGGATTTAAGAAGACAAATATATAAAAATGAATAGATTTACTTGGTAACAGAAATAGTCAGACATGATTATGGAACAAAAGAATTTGAAAGTGGAATAAGATCATAAATATTGACTGTACAAACATAATACCTTTCACTAATTCATTGAAAGTGGTTAAAGCTGTAAGAATCAGTGAAAGCTTACAATCCCACCAACAATGGAGGAGTATTCCCCTTGCTCCGCATCCTCTCCAGCATAGGCTGTCATCTGTGCCTTTTATCTTAGCCAATCTAACAGGTGTTAGGTGGTATCTCAAAGTTGTTTTGATTTGCATTTCTCTGATGGCTAAAGATGAAGAGCACTTTTTCAGGTGCCTTTCAGCCATTCGTAGTTCCTCTGCTGAGAATTCCCTTTTTAGATCTGAACC